>JAMKPZ010000016.1:0-104500 GCA_024699675.1 Amphibolis antarctica
ATAAATAAATAAAACATTTCAATCTTACTTATCTTTATACTTATACCTGTTCAAATCAAAGTATTCTCCTATATTCCAGTACAATTATTACAATGGCAGACTCGTGGATAGGGAACTATACTAGCTACCTACCTAATTTATTGTAGAAAATTCGAGATAAATGATTGGACCATGCAAAATAGAAATACTTTTTTTGTGGTAAGGGAACAAATAACTCGATCTATTTATGTATCGATTCTGATATATATAATAACTCATACATCCATTGCAAAGGCATATACCATTTTTGTGCAGCAAGGTTATGAAAATCCACGCAAAGCAACAGGGCGAATTGTATGTGCAAATTGTCATTTAGCTAGTAAGCCCGTGGATATTGAAGTTCCACAAGCCGTACTTCCCAATACTGTATTTGAAGCAATTGTTAAAATACCTTATGATATGCAACTAAAACAGGTTCTTGCTAATGGTAAAAAAGGGGGCTTAAATGTGGGAGCTGTTCTTATTTTACTGGAGGGATTCGAATTAGCCCCTCCCAATCGTATTTCCCTTGAGATGAAAGAAAAGATGGGCAATTTGTCTTTTCAGAATTATCGGCCTACTAAAAGAAATATTATTGTTATAGGTCCTGTTCCCGGTCAGAAATATAGTGAAATTGTCTTCCGTATACTTTCTCCCGACCCTACTGCGAAGAAAGACGTTCACTTCTTAAAATATCCCATATATGTAGGCGAAAATCGGGGAAGGGGTTAGATTTATCCTGATGGGAGCAAGAGTAACAATACAATCTATAACGCTACATCCACAGGTATAGTAAGTAAAATAGTGGCCACCGCCTTCAAACCAACTGGCTGTCGGTTTCTAGGATCGACTCCCCAAGGCCATGAAGGACGAACTCAACCAGGGATCATCGTGGCTACCGCCTTCAGACAGGCTGGCTACCGGCTCCCCACGGCCCTGAGCAACCAACTTCTTCTTCTGGAGGTTTTACTCAGCTTCCGCGTACTACCCAACCGGTTGCCGACACTTCCACCAGGAAACCCGCTATCTCCTCCAAAAGACCTGCACTTCGGGGCAGAACTAGGGGCATTATGTCGCTCCGTCCCGTTTCGTGCACTCAGCAGTCGCCAATGGTGAGACTCAACGGGCCAGCTCCCCATGGTCATGAAAGACCAACTTGACTGGGCATGATAGCGGCTGCCACCTTCAAACCAACCGGCCGCTAGCTTCTCAGATCGGCTCCCTAAGAAAAAAAAAAAGAAACAAAAAAAGAAAAAAAGACACACTCGACAGGGGACCATAGAGGTTTCTGCGTACTACCCAACTGGCTGCGGGCTTCTAGGACTGGCTCCCCAAGGCCATGAAGGATGAACTCAACCGGGGATCATCGCGGCTACCGCCTTCAGACAGGACAGCTGTCGGCTTCTTGGACCGGCTCCCCACGGCCCTCAACAACCAACTTCTCCTTCTGGGGGTTTTACTTAGCTTCCGCGTACTACCCAACTAGCCGCCGGCACTTCCACCAGGAAACCTGCTATCTTCTCTAGAAGACTTGCACCTCAGGGCAGAACTAGGGGCATTCTGCACTCCGTCCTGTTTCGTGCACTCAGTAGTTGCCAATGGTGAGACTCAATGGGCCAGCTCCCCACGGTCATGAAAGACCAACTTGACTGGGGATGATAGCGGCCGCCACCTTCAAACCAACCGGCCGCCAGCTTCTCAGACTAGCTCCCCAAGAAAAAAAATGAAAAAAAGACAAACTCGATAGGGGACCATAGCGGTTTCCGCGTATTGCCCAACCGACTGCCAGCTTCTAGGATCGGCTCCCCAAGGCCATGAAGGACAAACTCAACCGGGGATCATTGCGGCTGCTACCTTCAGACAGGCCACGGCCCTGAACAACCAACTTCTCCTTTTGGGGGTTTCACTCGACTTCCGTGTACTACCCAACCGGCTGCCGGCACTTCCACCAGGAAACCCGCTATCTTCTCCAGAAGACCTGCACCTCGAGACAGAAGTAGGGGCATTCTGCCCCTCCGTCCCGTTTCATGCACTCAGCAGTCGCCAATGGTGAGACTCAACAGGCCAGCTCCCCACGGTCATGAAAGACCAACTTCACCGGGGATGATAGCGGCCGTCGCCTTCAAACCAACCAGCCGCTAGCTTCTTAGACCGGCTCCCCAAGAAAAAAACAAGAAAAAAAGAAGAAGACAAACTCGACCGGGGACCATAGCGGTTTCCGCGTACTGCCCAACCGGCTGCCGGCTTCTAGGACCCCCCAAGGCCATGAAGGACGAACTCAACCAGGGATCATCGCGGCTGTTGCCTTCAGACAGGCCGGCAGCCGGCTTCTCGGACTGGCTCCCCACGGCCCTGAACAACCAACTTCTCCTCTTGGCAGTTTTACTCAGCTTCCACGTACTACCCAACCAGCCGCTAGCACTTCCACCAGGAAACCCGCTATCTCCTCCAGAAGACCTACACCTCGTGGCAGACCTAGGGGCATTCTGCCCCTCCGTCCCGTTTTGTGCACTCAGTAGTCACCAATGGTGAGACTCAACGTGCCAGCTCCCACGATCATGAAAGACCAACTCGACTGGGGATGATAGCGGCCACCACCTTCAAACCAACCGGCTGCCAGCTTCTCAGACTGACTCCCCAAGAAAAAAAGAAAAAAGAAAGAAAAGACAAACTCGACCGAGGACCATAGCGGTTTCCATGTACTGCCCAACCGGCTGCCGGCTTCTAGGACCGGCTCCCCAAGGCCATGAAGGACGAACTGAAATAGGGATCATCGCGGCTGCCGCCTTTAGACAGGCCGGCTGCTAGCTTCTCGGACCGACTCCCCACGGCCCTGAACAATCAACTTCTCCTTCTGGCGATTTAACTTGGCTTCCGCGTACTACCCAACCGGCTGCCAGCACTTCCACCAGGAAACCCGCTATCTCCTCCAGAAGACCTACACCTCGGGGCAGAACTAGGGGCATTCTACCCCTCCGTCCCGTTTCGTGCACTCAGCAGTCGCCAATGGTGGACCCAACAAGCCAGCTCCCCATGGTCATGAAAGATCTACTTGACCGGGGATGATAGCGGCCTCCGCCTTCAAACCAACCGGCCACCGGCTTCTAGGACTGGCTCCCCAAGGCCATGAAAGACCAACTTGACCGGGGATGATAGTGGCGACCGCCTTTAAACCAACCGGCCGCTAGCTCCTCGGATCGGCTCCCCAAGACAAAAAAAAAAAGACAAACTCAACCGGGGATCATCGCGGCCGCCGCCTTTAGACAGGCCGACCACCAGTTTCTCAGACTGACTCCCCACAAGCCAACCAAAAGGCCAATTCCCTATGGTCGTGAGGGATAAGCACAAACGGGGCTCATCATGGCTGCCACCTTCAGACAAGCCGGCAACCGACATCTCCGTTCGACTCTCCACCAACTGACCATGAGCTCAGGTCTAGACAGGTACGCTCCTTTCCTCGATGAATTCCCTCTTATGATTCGCATGTCACACAATGCACGCATGATGCACACCCGATAAGCAGGTCCAACTCTTTAGTCATCTTGCCTCGTCCATATTGGAAAGGAAGAAGGTCGACAAAGCTAGCCAAATCTTCACCCCAAATGTTCGTGTGTGTTCCGGGTCACAATCCATCAGAACGTGCCCGCGTCCCCCTCAGTCTCAGAACCATGAAACAACCGGCTCACCATTCACCGAAAGAAACACCAGGAAGCCGAAAAATGACCCGGTCGTCATCCACAACTTGTTGCCCAATACTTACACACTCCACCATCCAACTGGCCCACCACTGGCTGCCACCTCTGACTCACCCGACAGCCACATCCATAGCCGGCAGTGAGAACAGTTTGCAGTAGTAGGCGGCACATCCGACTCAAGAAGTGCTTTGCGGACCTTTGGGACAAACTACCGACCCCAGGAGTGACACCAACTACATCCAGATTTCTACATCGAAAACCCGAACGCCCATCTTGTTTAACTCCGATGGCACAAAGATGGAATAGGGTGAGTAATCTAGGTTCATCATTATGCCCATGGTCTTTGCTGATTCTGAGTGGTTACGAGATACTGACGGGAGATCACTTCTCCCCTTGAATGAGTATCCAACCTCCCATTTTTACCAAGCCAGAGTGCCACCTAACAATGAAGGAGATCAAAACCTTTGGCTCCCTCTAGGTAAGGTATTCCCCCTTGGACCCAGCCGCGATAACGTCAGGTTATTTTGCTTGCCAACAGCACGTGGGGAGGGCTAGTAGCATTCTTTTATTCAGTTTTCTTATTTTCTATTTTGTAATAGAAAAGAACAAAAAAAAAAGAGAAGAAGAAAAGTTAATGGCTAGAATCCTTCTTCAATAGAAAAGAAGAGAGAAAAAAAAAGAAAAAAAAGAAGGAAAAGTTACTTGTTGCTGAGTCCTGGAAGCATATGGACTCCTATGTAAGGGAAGGGTAGATCTTAGGATTCTGCCATTTTCTGGTAGTCCAATACCCAGCTTGTCGCGATTGACCAAGTACCCCCTTCTTTTAGGGCTTGGCAACCCATCAAAGTCCGCCAACACAATCGGGTGCCGGAACCCATTTGCCGACACCCACTTCTCCCTTGTTCTCTTGTCCCACGGCTTGACATCCCAGCTAAGTCGTCGACACAGGGCTTGGCATCCCTTACAAAAGACCTGTCGGCAGTTGCGTCCTCAGCAGCATTGGGCTTGGCATCCCGCTAAAAGTTGCTTCCACCCTCGGGTTCTGATGCCCGCGTTTTCGGAACCTGCATAATTCTATCCATCATCTCTACAACCCCAGAGCGAACTTCTGAGGAAGAATCAGCATAACTATGGGCAGAAGGACAACTCTCAGATCTCTCCTCTCGACCCGCCTTTGTCGCCTAAGGGTCACTTCCACTGGACAAGGGAACCCCGTTTCCAAACTCACATGCCCGAATGTCCAGCGGTTGTCTTTTGACGTGAGGTGAGACACCTTCCATTCCCTTGTAGGTCTAGATAGCACGATTGGGTCGGAACAGCTACCTGCGTGGACTCCATCGCAAGCAGCCGCTTGAAGACCCTTTTTACAAAGCCAACAAGATGAAACACAGGAAAGAGAGTCACCGGAGAGAGTCCCAACTTCTTCACACAACTCACCACAGATATTCATGGACAAGGGGAGGGAACAACACTCCCTCCTCACCTTTGGAAACTAACGTACAAGCAAGTGTGCAGGTGAATAAGAGGGCCGCCAGGTAAATCAGTTGGCTGCCGCATAAGAGGCTCAGCCATGCCATGAACCACAACCCGACGAGACGAAACATCAAGTGAAAAAAAGAAAGAGCGGGCGGCCAGGTAAATCAGCCGGCCACAGCCACTGATCATGGCTATCCAGGGACGGTCGACACCTCGACGCATCCCACGACAGAACGCTAACTACTCTTCGTAGGGATGAGCAAGGCCCTCTATGCGTCGCCAAACTTCGACAGCTAGACACCACGACAAGGATCAGCGCTAGACAAAATGTTACATGGGAGAAAGAAGGGCCGCCAGATAAACTAGCTGGCAGCCAGCTCCTCGAAACCCATACTTAAACGTATGGATCGGGTGGCTAGCCGGCTCGCCACTGGCAAACAGGTAACAAAACCCGATCGCCGACTCCTTGAAACCCATATTGATCGGGTGGCTAGCCAGCCCACCGCCAGCAAACCAGTAAGAAAACTCGGCCACCGGCTCCCTGAAACCCATACTTAAACGTATGGATCGGGTGGCTAGCCGGCCCACCACCGGCAAACCGGTAAGAAAACTCGGCCATCGGCTCCCTGAAACCCATACTTAAACGTATGGATCGGGTGGCTAGCTGGCCCACCGCTGGCTAGCTGGCCCACCGCTGGTTGAAACACGCAGGAAGCCGGCCAGCTCCACCATTACCTCCCCGAACAGCAACTGGCAGGGACGCCGGTGGCCCGGGTAGACCACCCCATGCATCTAGTGCCGAACCACTGTTGCCCAGTTCACCTGGCAACCTGTTATCACTGAAAAAGTTGCAAGGTAGGTTGCCACACTGATTTCATCGCAATGCCCTCCCTTTGGGAGGATCGTATTGTTGAGGACGAAGGAAATGATGTGGGCGATCGGGTTCAGATCCTGGGCCATGACCACCCGCTGGTCGAGGTCGGCTTCCGCAGCAACTGCCACGTTGATGTCGGCGATGCTCCAGGGAAGGCTCGAAAGGGGTGAGAAGATGTCCAAGCCAGTGAAGCAGAGGCCTAACACCTCAAACAAGAGCCCGTCGGAGAACTCCACTGGCCCAGATTGGAGGCCCAAGACGAGTTGTGACTCCACCTCCGACAAGTTGGAGTACATTTCGGCCACCAGACTAGGGACGGTCTCCACCTGGTGGAAGTCCCGGACGAACAGAAGTAGGCCCTACGCGGTGAACAGTTGCTCCACCTCCAGCAGTCGGTTGAAGCTAGCTGGCCTGCTGTATAGAACACTCTTTATGGACAGGCGATCATCCACAGGGAGCGGCAACTCCTGGTTAGTATCGAGGGGAGAAACGCCATCGGCTGCTGCCTCTTTGGAGCCGGTCGAGCAACGGTACCACGGTAATGCTAGCCGGACCGACTCCGTGTCTGACGTCGCATCATCAGGGTTCTCCAACGACATTGACGAAGTTCCGGGCAAATGCCATCGCCGGTCCACCGTCATCTTGCGACGCATCTGATGCCGTGAACTCTAGGGAGGGGCCTCCGCTGATGCCTCGCCTTCCGCCTCACCCATTGATGGATGAGAGCCGGAGGCACTAGAGTCTCACCGTCACTCCGACAGCCACCACCGGGACATGGCCTCGGTCGCAGAAGTGTCGCACCCATAGTCAGTGAGCGTGAAAAAGACAGACAAATGTGCAGACTCAGCCCGATCACGACAGACCAGCTCCCCCACCGGTAGATTCTTTAGCGTCGGTGGTAAAAGATTGAGCCGTTGTTGCACCACACCAGAAGCCGCCCGCCGGACATGGCCCGTAATGTTTTTTGTACGAGGCATTGTAGGGATGAAAGAAAGTCGAAGGATGAAGGAAAATCAAGGAGAAGAGATTAGTGAAGAATGGAAATGAGAAGAGGAAGTGAAGAAATTTCGAATGATTTCACCTCCTATTTATAGCTGCAACAAGCACGTGAAGACTTTCACGTCACCGTCCGGTTGCCGGCTCCCCCATGGTGGCTACCACGTAACCTGCCGGCTGGAAGGTAAAATCACAAAAAGTATGACGTGACTATTCACTGCATCAATAGTTGTCACCACGTGAAGCCTTTCATGTCACCATCCAGTTGCCGGCTCCCACAAGGTGGATGCCGCATAACCAGTCAGCTAGAAGGTAAAATCACGAAAAGTATGACGTGACTATTCACTACATCAACGACAGCCTTCACAAAAGCAAGCATGTGAAGCCTTTCACGCCACCACCCGGTTGCCGACTCCCGTATGGTGGTTGCTGCGTAACCGACTGGCTAAGAGACAAACAGTAGAAAGTATAATACGACGTCGACACCAACTCTTGGACACAGCACCCAAACACTTTTCGAATCATCACCTGGCTGCCGGCACCCACAAGGTGGCTGCCGTACAACCAGTCGGCTAACACCAATGGCGTCTCTCAGTTAGGCAACCGAGAGTGTAAGCCCGACTCTATTTTATAGCCAACCATAGAGGATTCACGAAGTATGAAACCTCACATAGCTTACCACTCACGCATGGAGGGTCATTCAACCCTAGGACATCGGTTTCCTTCCACCGAGGTCATACAACCTCTCCTAGGGAGGGGCATTCTATTGACCCCATGCTTGAGCCAAAGAGTCGAGGGACCAGCCGGCCTACTACCGGCAAACCGGTAGAAAAACCTGGCGGCCAACTCCCCCGAAACCCATTCTTGAACCGAAGAGTCGGGGGACCAGTCGGCCCACCGTTGGCAAACCGATAGAAATACCCAGCGGCCGGCTTCCCCAAAACCCCCTAGTAAGCCAAATAATCACCTTTGTGTGGTAGCCGGATAGAACCAGCCGGTATCTGCTAGCCACGTAGCGGAAACCGGTTAACAACCCAGAAAGGTAAGCTGAATCAATTAGAAAGATACAACGAGATTTAATCACTTAAATCTCACAATCAATCAATCACGCGGACCGCGTGATTGAGCCGAGATATACGTCGGGTTCCATCTTTGGATTCCCCCAAAGATGGAAGGTAACCCATTATAAAAAGGGGGGGGGGGCTCCCCCTCTAAGACACGCTTCCACCTCTTGGAGAAAGGCTCGTTCAGACGCAGGACATGCTTTCACCCCTTGGAGAAGATGCCAGTTGGAGGTTATGAAGAAGGAGAGCCGCTCGGAGCCCCGACGCCCTCTCGCCGCACCAAAGCGAGGACTTCCAATCACCGTCGATGACTCCCTATAGGTAAGCCCTTCCTTCCTCATCATTTTACATACGATTTAACGATGTTTTTCTCGAGCCCCGACCATGCTAGACCTTTCCCATGCAAGGGAAAGGTCGAAGGACGTGCCCGGGTATCATTCCTTTGGAAACACGTCCGAAGGAACCAGCAGCCTCCCTCTCGGCTGAGTGAATCCACCTGGCACGGTCGAGTTCAGTTTGGTCACGACCCTTCTGTCGGGTCCTTTTACGTGGAAACTCGTAGCTTCCCAACAGGTTTTACGCATTTTATCCAATTTCCGCATATTTTTCCCGGGAGGTGTAAGTGTACCCTCCCGATGTCCCAGAAAGGTTTCTGGGATGATGCCACCAGCATGCATCTTTGCTGGCATCGACTGTTTGGGCATATGAGCATGTACGACTCGACGATTCTTGATTACCGAGAGGAGCAAAGCTGCCCTCTCGATGCCCCAAAGAGGCTTTCGAGATGAGGCCACCGGCATGCATCCATGCCGGTCCTGGCCAAGCAAGGAACATGGATTCTTGTCCCCAGTCAAGGAGGGGGAATGTGACACGGTAGCTGGTACCTTTAGCCGACTGTCCGGCGGCCCAGCCGGCTGCCTCACTCAACCTTCAACTCTTCATTTAGCATCACTTGACTAAACTTTTGAAACCATGCTTGCGAGCTTTGTTTAAGTTTATAAATTGCCTTCAGTCTGCATACTTGATTCTCCTTGCTCCATGTAAACTTCCTTAGACAAGTCTCTATAGAGAGACATTTTTAGCATCAAGTTGATGAAGCTCTCACTTGCATGAAACAATGTGCACATCTGCAGGACAAGTGACTAACTCTAAGGTACCGTGAGCTTGAAGAGCATCTACTTTATCATTTATAACTACTTTCCTACATGGCAGTTGTAAAGCATCTTGGTAAGTCTTGGATTAGTGTAGGTATGAGTATCTTTGCGTAAGGAGGGAGGAGCTACTTTTTGGGATGCATTAGGCTTTGCCAATGGAGGTGACATGAGATGTCTCTATCATTGATACACCTATAATGAACAATTTGTAGTAGTAGTGGTGTCATTACTGGGCTCATTACTATTAGGTTTGTCACTAATAGCAATAGAAACAAGCAAGGGTAGAGTGGTAGGAATAGTATTGTCAAAAAAGGTATATCTGATATTTAAAAAATGTGACATCAATAGAGACATAGTATGTTTGTGTGGGAGGATGATAACAGTGGTGTCCTTTTTGTGTCTTGAGATACACAATAAAGACATATTAAGGTTCAAGTAGAGAGCTTATTGACACATTCAAACACGCGACAGGTAAGTGTTAAGAGTTTCATATTAGGAATCACACCACCAAGTGGTGTTGAAGGCATATGATTCACAAGGTAGGCAAATGATGTAGTAAGTATTTCCCTCCTCTTTGCTTAGATCTTTGATACTTTTGAATTTTCAAAATTTGACTTTGATGTCATTTGAAAATAAAGAAATTGGTGAAAGTTGAGTGTGTTATTAATGAAGTCAATATCTCTATATATACAAACTATAAAAAAGATTAATACAATTCTAGTAATGTAGGACTAAACCCATTAAACATGTATAACCCTAATACTTTAATATACTTTAATTTGGAAGTAACAATGGAGAAATTATAAAAGATGTTATAGAATTTGTTGGATAAATGAACCAAATATGTTGTAGATCAGTTTACCCATTTATTGTTGTATATGTATGTGTACTTGTGCCATTTTGTAATTAGTGAAAAACCATTAGTTTCAATTTGGCATCAAGGGTAAGGTTAAACCCTAATCCCACCCTTCCCTCTCATTGGTGGTAGCAACTTCTCTTATTCTTTGGCACTGGCATCGGCTCAGTTCCTTCACCTCTCATGTCTCCTCTATTCTCTCTCCCATGGACTCATCCTCTTCCTCATGGGTCGGCAAGCTCACTGTCACTGGCGTCAAGTTGAATGAATCAAACTATCATCATTGGGTGAGTGCGGTTGAGACATTCGTCATGTCTCAAATGTGCGAACGGCATCTCACCGATGATTTCCAAAGTTGCCAGCTTCGCTACCTGGAGTGCGATTGACTTCACCATTATCTCCTAGATCATCAATGGTGTTGAAGATCCTATTACCTGTAGTGTTGCATGTTTTCGTCCTGCTCAGTGTCTGGGAAACCTTGTGCGCAACCTACGGTGTAGACAATAGTATTGCTTGTCTATGAAACATACGAGCAGCTCTTCTCTCATTGTCTGGGGGAGTCTTCGGTGTTGACCTACTACAGTCGATTTCGTTCTCTTATCGATGACCACGATCTCTTCCAACACTACATGTCAGACCTCACCTCTTAGTGGTGATATTGCGAGGAGCTCGACGTTGCCCTCTTTCTTGCTAGGCTGTGTTTCGATCTCGTGTGGCAAATTCGAGGTCAGATTCTTGCTGCCAGTGCCATCTCGACCCTTCAAATGACGTTCAACCAATTGACAGGTGCCCCTTCTTTCGGATCCTCCACTAATTCAATTGCCCTAATCGCATAGTCCATTCCGCGTGAGCCTTACACCTTTTCGTCCTCTAGGAATGACGGTCGTCCGCACACCAATGGCAGTGGCTCTTGCTCACATCCTCCTTGCGTGCACTATGAACGCACCAACCATTTGTTCAACAGGTGCTAGGCTAAGTTTGGGCATCCTCCGGCTACCCCCTTTGCACATTTGGCCACCTTAAAATTTCCGTCGTCATTTGAAGGAGCTCTTGGTCAGGATGCCACTAGTGGTTGTAGTTCCTTCAAAAGTTTCTTTCTCACCTCCCCACTTTGTGGTTCCATCGGAAGTTTCGCTGTCCCCTCCCAACTGATCCAAGTCACTCAAGCTGATTTTGATGAACTTATGATCCTGTGTGCTCAACAAAATAGCGAGGCCTCTGTTGCTCATGTTCTCTTTACTGATATGTCTTCTTTTCATACATCCACCTCTAATGATACTTGGATCATTGATTCTAGTGTTTTCCACCATATTTCGAGTAATCGCTCTCTTTTTGATTGCCTTATACATTATGTCAATATTCAATCTATTGCTCTTGTTGATAGTCATAGTCACTCTATTTCTGTCAAAGGGAATGTCCCTCTTTGTTTTGATATTTTCTTTGAAAAAGTCATATTCCTAATTTTCCTGTTAACCTCTTATCCATTAGTAAGATAACTAAATAGTTATATTGTTATGTTATCTGTTATCCCTTTCATTGTTCCTTTCATAATTTGTAGATGGGCAAGAGGATTGGTTTGGGCCTTGAGCAGAGTCATGGTGTTTACATTCTTATGCAAGACGGTATTACTTGAGGGCTTGCTACATTTTGCTGCGTCGGGTGATTCATGCTGCTTGTGGCATTGTTGCTTGGGCGATCCTTTCGTGCGCAAACTTCGTGAAGCTTTGTCATCTATGCCGGTTCAACTGCCTACTTGTCAGTTATGTATTTTGGGTAAGTAGTTTCGTGCTACTTACTATAGTCATCAATTGTTGTCTGTCTCATCCTTTTGATTTAGTTCATTGTGATGTCTGGGGCCCGACCCGTGTCTCCTTTGTTGGTGATTTTCGTTATTATATCGTGTTTGTTGATGATTTCTCTCGTGTCTCTTGGATGTATTTGTTAAAAGATCGTTAACATGTGTTTGATGTAATTTGTTGTTATTTTAATGAAATTCAAACTCAATTTGCTTCTACTTCTAAATTGTTTTGCACAGATAATGCTTTCGAATTTGTTCAAACTGTTGTTGCTTCTTTGTGTTCTGAATGTGGCATCATCCAGCAAACCACCTAAGTGCATACATCTCGACAAAATGGGGTTGTTGAGCGTAAACATTGACACATTCTTGATATCGCTCGCACTTTGTTAGTTGAGATGCATGTCCCTAAGTCTTTTTGGTTTGATGTAGTTATGATTGCCACCTTTCTCATTAACTGCATGTCGACCTCTCTTTTAGGTGGTGTTATTTCGGTTCAGCGTCTCTCTCCTTGACAAGAGTTTTTTCCTCTTCCGCCCAAGGTTTTTGGGTGTACCGCTTTTGTCAAGGATTTAACCGTTGGCTTGGATAAGCTCTCCCCTCATTCTCTTCGTTGTGCCTTTTTGGGTTATCCTTACGCTCAGATGAGATATCGATGCTACCATTTTTTTTCCCATCGGTATCTTATTTGTTTTGATGTTTTCCTTGAGGATACTGCTTTCTTCTATAGTTCCTCTGTATCCACTTCTGGTTTTGATGTTGTTCCTCTTCCTCCAGTTGTCTCCTAGTTCTTGTGCTTTGCAATCAGTACCTAGGTCACCTTCACTAGCAGTGCCTTCTCCTCGCCCTTTGTAGGTTTATTAGTGACATCGTACTCGTGCACCACTTGATGGCCTTGCCACACTAGCTGCTTGCCTTGATGCAGATCTCCCCTCTCTTGATCTACCCATTGCTCTTCGTAAAGATACATGTGCCTCAACTCAGCACTCCCTTACCAATTCTCTTTCTTATGCTACCCTATCACCTTCCTCTAAGCGATTTGCCCTTGCCATTTCATTAGAATCAATTCCTAAGGATCATTATGAGGCGTTTACCCTTCCTTGTTAGAAGCATGTGATGGATGTTGAAATGGAGGCAGTACTTGGTTGAGGAATGTGGACGGTGGTTGGTCGCTCACTTGATACCCCTGTTGTTGGTTATCGCTGGGTCTTCACTATTAAGTACAAGCCTGATGGGAGCATTGATTGATACAAGACTCACTTGGTTGCCCGTGGTTTCACCTAAACTCATGGTATCAATTATGTTGAGTCTTCCTCTCCCATGGTTTGATTGAACTCTATTTGAGTTCTTCTTTCCTTAGTGGTCACTTGGCATTGGTCCCTTTATCAATTTGATGTTTGCAATGCTTTTCTCTATGGTGATTTGGAGGAAGTTTATATGGAGCAACCTCCTGGGTATATTGCTCAGGGGAAGAATCAAGTGTCACTTAAAGAAAGTGATTTATGACCTTAAACAAAGTTTGCATGTTTGGTATGCTAAACTTAGTTTAGTTATGGTGACTAATGGCTTCAAGAAGTGTGCAGTTGACAATTCTATTTTCATTAGGAGGGGTCCCCAGGGTCATACTATTCTTGCAATCTATGTAGATGACATCCTCTTGACTAGTGATGATGATGCTGGGATAAAGTCAATCAAAGAATTTCTTGCAAGACACTTTGACATCAAGGATATGGGTAAACCTAGGTATTTCTTAGGAATTGAATTTACCTACACAAAACAAAAGTTGGTTCTTTCACAAAGAAAGTATGTGCTTTACTTATTGAAAGAAACAGGGCTCATTGAGTGCAAACCAGAAAAGACTCCGATGCTAGCTAAACCACCTTTTTGGGAATTTACTTCAGAGTATTATAGTGATCCCGATGCCCTAGAAAGGCTTTCGGCATGACGCCGCCGGCATGCATCCTTTCTGACGTCGGCCGTTTGGGTGTATGACTATGTGCACTTGGGCAGTCCTCGGTCACCAGAGAATTTTCTGATCCCCTGGAAAGACTTCCAGGATGAGGCCACGTTTGGCCGGGCTGATTGTCATGGCTTTTCGTTTTAGAGCCAGAGGGAGTCCAGGATTGCCTAGGCTGTTTGGGGGTGCCTAACACCTTCCCCAACTGTACCTTGAGTCCCGTATCTAGTTCTCTCATGTTTTGCATGGCGTTACCCAATTTTACGTCATTCTCGTGGTTTTATTGTTTCGATGGTGGAAGGACACTTCCTCATCCGATTTTCCTTATTTTCTGCCCAAAAATAAGGTGGCGACTCTGTTAAATGAGCCATCTACCCCATGTGGTGATGCGCTCACACAATCACCATTCAATTCTCTGTACCTCAGTCCATCTGCTGGTGGAGCCGGTGGAAACCCATGGGCTTCTGGGTGATAGCCGGATGAAAGAGAGGGTATAGATTTTTGGTGACTCCGTTGGGGAGACTCGCTGGGTTTTATTAATTAAGTGACTCAAACTCTCACTCGTACGGCTCTTTTGTAGTCAGTCTTTTATTTTCCATTAGGTTTTTTAGTGTACTTATCGCATTTGCTAAGCGAAGCCGCTTTCAAATGCATTGAACTGCATCACCCTTCTTTGGTATCCCTGTAGATCCATGCAGACCCCTATAGATCCTCCATGCAGATTCTCCTCGTAGACCTATGCAGCTTGCAAGTTCCGGACCCCGCTGGCTCCCCTTGTCCAGACCTGCTCACAAGCAAGAGCAATGGCCACCGGTTCCGCCACAACATCCAGATCTTCCCCTTCTGTCATTGCGGCAGCCTCTATGCCGTTGTCCGTGGTCTTTGGGCCACCACCACCCGTCGTCACCAGGCCGATCGTTGTACCTACTGGAGCCACAAACAAGCCAAGGGCGCCAAACCTGTTTGCGGCTGTGGCATTCGACAATGCCACGATGCATCCTGCGCCGCCCACTTCTCCAGCCACTGAAATTGAAGGTAACAGGCCGGTTCCCGCATGGAACACCAGCCCATCCTAATAGCCGCCCTCAAACACCGAGGGCATAGGAGGGGCCGACGCCTTCTAGCCACCTTAACTGGGACATTTTGAGTAGACTCTCCTAGCTCACTAGTTGTTACGCTACCAATAGCAAGGGATTGGTTCAGTAATCCCACCTAGGCCAACCATCTGTGTCCCGGAGAGGCCACAAATTGAAGAATATGATGTCGTCACCACTCCACCGGCCAATTCTTCCTGCCGCCATTGTAGCCGGCAACCGCCACTGCTGTCGCCCCGATGCCGAACCTGCAAGGGCAACTACTGCAGAGGATAGCCGAACTGGAGGCATCCTTTTGGAACATGAAGTTCGGCCCACTGGAACCCTCCTGTTCCTTCCAGAACCTCTGTTTCTATCCGAAGGTGATGCTTCCTCCTGACTTCAAGATGCCCGAACTGGTTAAATACAACAGGCATGGTGACCCTCGCGCACACCTCTGGGCCTTTTGCGGCAATGCAACACGAGGGGAAGCTCCTCGTTTGGCTGTTCCAGAAATCTCTCCAAGGACCTGCACTATCCTGGTACATGTCCTTATATTTGACGAAGATCTACACCTGGGAGCTGCTGGCGTACATGTTCCAGGAATAGTACACGTACAACTTGGACCTGGCACCCAAGTTGGAGGATCTCCGCTGCCTCTGCCAATGTGAGAATGAGCCATTCAGTGGCTACGTCGGCAGGTGGAGGGCCCTGGCATCCCAAATCCATGACAAACCCGCCAAGGAGGACTCTTTGGACATGATTATACAGGGTGCTCAGCCATCACTGGCAGCACTCCTGTGCATTCAGTCGTACTCAACCTTCTCCCAGTTAATCAAAGCTGGTAGCCACCTGGAGGGATTCCTGAAGTCGGGGAGATTCTCAGCCCTTTCGTTTGAGGCCAACACCGGGGGAAGCATCTGTCCTAGGCCGCTGGCCATATGCAACAACACGGGGAACAATAGCAGCCATCTCCCGTGACCATTGTGGCAGCCGCGCCACCGCCATACTAGCTGCAGTAGGTGTACGCCCCGACCCAGGAGTATGCCGGTGATCACCTCGGTTCAGCAGTTGGTCTACACCACCCATGCGGCACCAAACCAATAGCCCTGGAGGCCTAAGGCTCCACCCCTGACAGCCACACCTGAGCCACCGGCTCACCAGCAATGGCGGGCAACACCCCCGGTATCCTCTTGGTAAAGGAACCAGGGGCAAAATGGGGGTCAAACAGGTGCTAACTAACAACACCTCGTCCAACAGCAACCGCGGGAACCACGCCAGTCACCCCCGCAACCGCAGCATCTGTGCATAACAGAATATATGCCACTCTCAGAACCACTGAGCCAGGTGTTCCACAGGGCCCAGACGCTACTCACGCTCCCTCTTGTTAGACCAACCTCGGCTGTTCTTCCCGCTTGGTACAACTCGCAGCAGTACTGCGAGTATCACAGATTTGCTGGCCACACAACTGGCCACTACCGGATGCTGTGACAGGCTATCCAGTGTCTCATCAACTCGAGAACCATTGAGCTTCAACAGCCTCCCATATCTCCCGAGCCGAGCCAACAGACCTTCCCGAATCATACGGGAAACTCCCAGGTGAATACTGTCTTCTTGGGTGCTCGAAGGTGGCATCCGCTTGAGGGGTTCCAGCATATGCAACCGGTTTCTGCATGTCCAACCAGATGCGAACAAAGGACAAAAAGATCCCTCCCTTCGGCACGACCGCTGGAAGCCGGGATACCCTGGCTAAACCCGGTCAAACTCATTCGTCTGGCCAACCACCCACCGACGTTTGAGGAACTCTAGCCGTACTACCAGCAACTCCAGTCCTCCGTCCTCACAGTTAACAGCCAACGGAGGAGGTGGAAGTCATCACGACCTACATCGCAACAAGCGCCATCCTCATCTTTAGGAAAACCCTTCATTCAAGTGGCACCTGTGGCTGCTGCATTAGTGGTACCGGTTGTCGGGACAACCGTATCAGCCGCTGGGACGACAGTCCTGGCCCAACCCAAGGTGATTCTCTACTCACTAGTTGCCCCGGTCAGAGCGGCCATCCCAGCGGTGCCTCTTATCCCCAAGGCCTCAACGGCCAATTTCACATCCCCGGCCAGCACTCCAGCCAGCACGGTCGCACCAACAGCTGCAACACCAGCACCCGTCCAAGCACGTTTAGCAAAGCAGTAATTCTTGCCCTTAACCACGCCATCTGCTCTAGCCACATCTACCTTCGAACAGCATAAGGGCAAGGAGGTAGTCATCTCTCCAGCTCCCATCCCATTCTCACAACAACCATCCACATGTACGGCTATAACTAGGTCTGGCCAGGTATATCAACCAAAGCCGCGCCATGGAGGGATCTCCGTCCCGGGAGTGCTAGGCTAGACATCGATCAGCAGCTATCCACCTGCTCCATCGGCTGCCTCCTCATCAATACCAGCTGCCGCCTCATCAGTATCGGCTGTCGCATCATTAGCACCGGCTGCCCAGTCACCGCCACCCCCGGACCTATCAATCCAGCTACAGGGGATACGGGCGGATATCTCACTATGGGATCTACCCTGGTCCTCTACCGAGCATTGGGAAACTCTCGTCAAGGCATTGCAGGTGGCAAAGGTGAACCAAGGCCTCGCTCCTGGGGCCATAAAAGGAATGGTGGCCATGTTGACAGTCCCCTCCTTTATCTATTTCTCAGATTTAGAACTCTCACCGGCTTGGACTGACCATAACCTATCCTTGTACATCCAGGTACAATACAAGGACTTTTGCATCCCCATGGTAATGATCGATGATGGGTCTGGGCTAAACCTGTGCCCATTGTAGGTCCTGCACAAGCTAGGGATTAAAGAACAAGACTTACTCCCGACCGACTGGGTAATGAGAGGGTTCGACGGCACTCTTCATGAAGCCAAAGGTGAGGTTGTCCTTCCCCTCGTCATCGGACCAGCAGCCTTCGAGGTTCTCGTGCACGTGGTGGACATTCCCCAAGGCCATGAAAGACAAACTCGATCGGGGATCATCGCGGCTGTCGCTTTTAGATAGGCCGGCCACTAGCTCTTCAGACCAGCTCCCCATGGCCATGAACGACCAACTCGCCACTTCTTCTTCTGGTGGTTTACTTGGTTTCCGCGTACTATCCAACCGGCCGTCGACACTTCCACCAGGAGATCCGCTAGCTCCTCCAGAAGACCTACACCTTGGGGTAGAACTAGGGGCATTCTACCCCACCATCCCCTTTCGTGCACTCGGCAGTCGCTGATGGTGAAACTCAGTGGGCTAGCTCCCCACAAGCTGACCAAGAGGCCAGTTCCCCATGGTCATGAAAGATAGACTCAACCGGTGATCATAGCGGCCGCCGCCTTCAGACATGCAGGCCACCGGCTTCTCAAGCCAGCTCCCCACGGTCATGAAAGATAAACTCAACCAGGGATCACAGCGGCCACCGCAATCAGACAGGCCAGCCGCCGGCTTCTCAGACCGACTCCCCGCAAGCCAACCAAGAGTCCATTTCCCTATGACCATGAAGGACCAGCACAAACGGGGCTCATCACGGCCATCGCCTTTAAGACAAGCCGGCAACCAACGTCTCCGTCTGACTCTCCACCGATTGACCGAGAGGCCAGGTCCAGACAGGTACGCTCCTTTCCTCGGTGAATCCCCTCTTTTGACTCACATGTCGCTCGATACACGCAAAATGCACACATGATAAGCAGGTTCAACTCTTTAGTCATCCTGCCTCGTCCATATTGGAAAGGAAGAGGGTCGACAGAGCTAGCCAAATCTTCACCCCAAATGTTCATGTGTGTTTTGGGTCACAATCCATTGGAACGTGCCCACATCCCCCTCAGTCTCAGAACCACAAAAAAACTAGCTCACCATTCGTCGGAAGAAACACCCAGAAGCCGGAAAATGACCTGGCCGTCATCCACAGCCTGTTGCCCAATACTTACACAATCCACCGTCCAACCGGCCTACCACCGGCTGCCACCTTTGACATACCCGGCAGCCACATCCACAGCCAGTGGTGAGAATAGTTTGCAGCAGTAGGCGGCACATCCGACTCAATAAGTGCTATCCAGACCTTTGGGATGAACTACCGACCCCAGAAGTGACACCAACTACATCCAGATTTCTACATCGAAAACCTGAGCGCCCATCTTGATTAACTCCAATGGCACAAAGATGGAACAGGGTGAGTAATCCATGTTTGTCCTTATCCCCATGGTCTTTGCTGATTCTAAGTGGTTACGAGATACCAACGGGAGATCACTTCTCCCCTCGAATGTGTATCCAACCTCCCATTTTTACCTAGCTCGAGTGCCACCCGACAATGAGGGAGACCACAACCTTTGGCTCCCTCTAGGTAAGGTATTCCCCCTTGGATCCAACCGCGACAACGTCGGGTTATTTTGCTTGCCAACAGCACGTGGGGAGGGCTAGTAGCATTCTTTTATTCAGTTTTCTTATCTTCTATTTTGTAATAGAAAAGAAAAAAAAGTAAAAGAGAAGAAGAAAAGTTAGTGGCTAGAATCCTTCTTTAATAGAAAAAAAGGGAGAGAAAGGAAAAAGAAAAACAAAACAAAAAAAGAGAAAGGAAAAAAAAGAAGAAAAGAGAGAAAAAGGAAAAGAAAAAAAAGAGAGAAAAAAAGAAAAGAAAAAAGAAAAGGAAAAGTTACTTGTTGCTGAGTCCTGAAAGCATATGGACCCCTGTGTAAGGGAAGGGTAGATCTTAGGATTCCGCCAACTGTTGGCAGTCCAAGACCCGGCTTGTCGTGATTGACCAAGTATCCCCTTCTTTCAGGGCTTGGCAACCCACCAAAGTCTGCCAACACAACCGGGTGTTGGAACCCATTTTCCGACACCCACTTCTCCTTGTGCTAGATGAGACGTCATGCGGAGAAATGAATGGTTGCTCGGTAAATCAGCCAGTAGCCGCTCCTAAAACACGGCGACCGAGATGGAACAGACGCCCACAGAGCGAAGGGTTGCGACCATGTAGCCCTGAGTACCAGAGGCCGCTACCTGTGATCCAGCTGAGATGCCGCCTCACAAAGAGGTAAGATTGACCGATGGGAGGAGGGAATAGTCGGTTGCCTGGTACCATCAACCGGCAACCGCCTTAACGACCCGGCTTATGCTGGCACTCGGCACTCCTACCGTGGTATGAATGCCCTCTCCATATCACTACCCCGCACCTTACTCGCATACACGCACAAGTTCTTGGGAACGAAGTTTATACGAAAAATTTCATTAAACACGATTGATATTATTTATTGTTTAGACTACAGACGCAAGAAAATAGGCTACGAGTACACAAGGTCAGTCTGTGTCACTGTCCCTCCGGTGCCCGAACCTCCGACGCTTGAACTTACGGTGCTCCTGTGTGACCTCCCAGGCCTCCATCTGCTCTAGCAAGCCAACCAACTGGTCCTCGCGGTTCATTAGCCGCACCAGGATGTCATCCTGGGAGCTGAGGCGCTCCATCGTCGTGCGCAAGCAATCGCTGAGCAGGGACTCCATGGCAGACGCACGGGCAGCTGCACCTAGTGAAGCAGCGGTAGAAGCAGTTAGCCGACACCCGGTCGACCGCCCACCAGACCTCTTGGCAGACGAGCTGGCCCACTTAGAAGCGAGCCTCTTGTAATGACCCAGACCGACCGACGTGATGGGACGGGTCTGGAGCGGAACCTTCTGTTGGCCGCCGGTTGAGCCGGCCAGCTCAACCATCTCCTCCCCGAACAGCAACTGGCTGGGAGGCCACTGACCCAGGTAGACCACGCTCCACATCTGACGTTGAACTGCCACCACCCAGTTCACCTAGCAACCCGATATCACTGCGAAAGTCACGAGATAAGTCACCACGTCAATCTCGTCCTAGTGTCCTCCCTTTGGCAAGATCGTGTTGTTGAGGATGAAGGAGACGAGATGAGTGACCGGGTTTATGTCACGGGCCTTGACAACCTGCTGGTCTGAGTCAGCTTCTGCGGCAACTGCCACGTTGATGTCGCCGATGCTCCAAGGGAGGCTCGGTAGAGGGGAAAAGACGTCCAGGTCGGTGAAGTGGAGGCCCAGCACCTCGAACAGGAGCATGTCAGAGAGTTCGGCCGGCCTAGCTTGGAGGTCGAGAACGAGTTACGACTCCACCTCAGACAGGTTGGAGTACATCTCGGCCACAAGACCAGGGACGGTCTCAACGTGGCGGAAATCTCGTACGAAGGGGAGCAGGCCCTGAGCACTGAACAGCTGCTCCACCTCCGGCAGCCGGTTGAAATCAATCGGCCTACCGTATAAAACGCTCCTCAGGGCAAGCGACCGTCCACGAGAAGCACCAACTCCTGGTCAGTGTCCGGAGGTGAGATGCCGTCGGCTACCACCACTTCGGAGTCGGTTGCCGTGCGGTACCATGGGAGCGCCATGCGAACTGACTCCACCATCGAGGCTGCATCATCGGGGATTTCTAGCGGCACGACAGAAGTCCCCAGGAGGAGCCGCTGCTTGTCAACTTGCATCTTACGACGTGTCCAACGCCATGAGCTCTGGAGAGGAGCCTCCACTGACACCTCGCCTTTCGCGTCATCCACCGGCGGACGAGAACCAGAGGTGCCAAAATCCCCTAGCTGCTCCGACAGCCACCGTCGGGAAATGGCCTTGGTAGAAGAGGGATCACAGCCGCTATCCGTAAGCACGTAGAGAATCGACAGACGAGCGGACTTAGCCTGGGTTGGGACAGGCAAGCCCCTTCACCGGCACATTCTTCAAGCATAGTGGCAAAATATCGAGCCACTGTCATATGGGCCCGGTAGCCGATCGCCGGACGCAGCCCGTGACGTTCTTGGTTTGAGGCATTACAACGTCGAGGAGAATGAAGGGAGAAGGTAAATACAGAGAGATGAAACCAACGAAGGAGAAGAAGATATGAAAAATTTTAGACGACTTCACCTCCGTATTTATAGGCAAATCTCATCACCAGGATTTCGGTAAGCAAGTTGGCAGCCGGTTCAAAAATAGGCTGAATGAAAATCAAGAAAGCTGAGCAATTCTTGACAACTGTGAATGATACGACTGCTGGATGGAAACCAAGAAATTTGGATGCAGTATGGGAAAAATTTTCATCTTGCTACCCGGTTGTCGGCAATCACAAGGTGGCTACTGTGCAACCAGCTGGCTAAAAGCAAAAATCGAGGGAAGTACGACGTGACCATTCACTACGCTGACGATAGCTTTCGCAAAGCAAGCATGTGAAGGCTTTCATCTCACTACTCGGTTGCTGGCACCCACAAGGTGGCTATTGTGCAACCAGCTGGCTAGAAGCAAAAATCGAGGGAAGTATGATGTGACCATTCACTGTGCTGATGACAGCTTTCGCAAAGCAAGCACATGAAGGTTTTCACCTTGCTACTCGGTTGCTAGCACCCACAAAGTGGTTGCCATGCAACCAGCCGGCTAGAAGCAAAAATCGAGGGAAGTACGATGTGACCATTCATTGCACCGACGACAACTTTCGCAAAGCAAGCACGTGAAGGCTTTCACCTCGCTACCCGGTTGCCAACACCCACAAGGTGGCTGCCGTGCAACTAGCCGGCTAGAAGCAAAAATCGAGGGAAGTACGACGTGACCATTCATTGCGCCAACGACAGCTTTTGCAAAG
Source organism: Amphibolis antarctica (assembly GCA_024699675.1). Classification (NCBI taxonomy): domain Eukaryota; kingdom Viridiplantae; phylum Streptophyta; class Magnoliopsida; order Alismatales; family Cymodoceaceae; genus Amphibolis; species Amphibolis antarctica. The sequence goes on from JAMKPZ010000016.1 coordinate 22,610, forward strand.
TAAGCACATGAAAGCTTTCACCTCGCTACCCGATTGCCAAGAACCACAAGGTGGCTGCCGTGCAACCAGCCGGCTAGAAGCAAAAATCGAGGAAGTACGATGTGACCATTCACTGCGCCAACGACAGCTTTCGCAAGGCAAGGATGTGAAGGCTTTCACCTCACTACCCGGTTGCCGGCACCCACAAGGTGGCTATCGTGCCACTAGCCGGCTGAGCTCCAGAATCAAGGAAAGTACGACGTGACGATTCACTGTGCCGACACCAGCTTTTGGACAGAGCACGAAAGGACTTTCCACCTCATCACCTGGTTGCCAGCACCCACAAGGTGGCTGCCGTACAACCAGCTGGCTAAGCCCAACACCCCTTATGGCATCTCTCGGCTAAGTGACCGAGAGTGTAAGCACAACTCCATTTCATAACTAGCGATGGAGGTTCACAAGGTATGAAATCTCGCATGGCTTACTAACTCACGCACGGAGGGCCACTCAACCCTAGGACATTGGTTTCCTTCCACCGAGGTCATACAACCTCACCTAGGGAGGGGCATTCTGTTGACCCCGATGTGTAAATAGGTTGATCGGGTGGCTAGCCAGCTCGCCGTTGGCATGCCGGTATCAACCTCGGCAGCTGACTCCTTGTTGGCCCTTGCATAAACAGGTCGATTGGGTGGCCAGCCGGCCCACCGCCGACATGCAAGTATCAACCCCGACAGCTGACTCCCTGTTGGCCCATGCATAGACAGGTTGATCAGCTGGCCAGCTGGCCTGCCGCCGGCATGTCGGTATCAACCCCGGTAGCTGACTCCCTGTTGGCCCATGCATAGACTGGTCGATCGAGCAGCCAACTGGCCCACCACCAGCATGCCGGTATCAACCCCGGCAGTTGACTCCCTGTTGGCCCATGCATAGACATGTCGATCGGGCAGCCAACCGGCCCGCCGCTGGCATGCCGATATCCAACCCCAGCAGTCAGCTCCCCAGATCCCCCCAGCTATGTCAACATGCTCCCCCTTGTGGGGTGGCTGGGTAGAACCAGCCGGCCAACTACTGGCACACCGGAAAAACACCTCGGTGGCTGACCTCTGAGTTTCCCACCAACGTGCAGGTTCGTTCATACGTCTAGTCTGACTTCTGGGAGAAACACATGGCAATCAGATCCCTAGCACTCGGCACACGCTAGTATGTCATGGCTACCGGCTGTCCACTCGGGGAGAGAAAGCAATCAATCAAAAGGATACGGCGAGATTTAATTACTTAAATCGCACCAATCAATCAATCACGCGAATCACGGGAAGGGACTGAGACACGTGCCAGGTTTCCATCCATGGATCCCCCGAAGAAGGAAGGAAATTTCGTATAAAAGAAGGGGCCTTCCACCCCATTTGGGACGCTTCCACCCTTTTGGAGAGACGCTCGTTCGGACGTTGAAGGTTCTGCAGGAGAAGAGCTGCTCGGAGCCCGGATTCCCTCTCGCCACACCGGAGCGAGGACTTCTGATCACCGCCGACGACTCCCTATAGGTAAGGCCCTCCTTCCTCGTCGTTTTACGTATGATTTAGCGACATTTTTCTCGAGCTCCGACCATGCTGGACCTTCCCCATGTAAGGGAAAGGTCAGAGGACATGCCCGGATGTCATTCCTTCGGATAAACTTTTGAAAGTAACGGCAGCCTCCCTCCCGACCAAGTGAATCCACCTGGCACGGTCGAGTTCGGTTTGGTCACGACCCCTTTGTCGGGTCCTTTTACATGGAAACTCGTAGTTTCCCCACGTGTTTTACGCATTTTATCCGTTTTCTGCATATCTCTCTGGGAGGTGTAAGACTACCCTCCTGCTGCCTTGGAAAGGCTTCCGGGATGACAACGCTGGCATGCATCCTTGCTGATGTCGGCCGTACGGACGTACGAGCATGTACGACCCGACGGTTCCCAATATCCGGGAGGAGTAAGACTACCCTCCCGATGCCCCAGAAAGGCTTCCAGGATGACGCCACCGGCATGCATCCTTGCCGGCGTCAGCCATTCGGGCATACAAGTATGTACGACCCATTGGTTACCCATCTCCGGGAGGAGTAAGACTACCCTCCTAATGCCTCAGAAAGGCTTTCGGGATGATGCCATCGGCATGCATCCTTGCCGGCATCAGCCATTTGGGCGTACGAGCATGTATGACCTGACGGTTCCCAATCTTCAGGAGGGGTAAGACTACCCTCCCGATTCCCCAGAAAGGCTTTCGGGATGACGCCGTCGACATGCATCCTTGCCGGCGTCGGCCGTTTCGGCATACGAGCATGTACGACCCGATGGTTCCCCATCTCCAGGAGTAAGACTACCCTCCCGATGCCCCGGAAAGGCTTCCGGGATGACGCTGCCGGCATGCATGCTTGCCGATGTCGGTCGTTCGGGTGTATGAGTATGTGCACCCGGGCGGTCCTCGGTCATCGGAGAATTTTCCGATCCCCTGGAAAGACTTCCAGGATGAGGCCACGTTTGGCCAAGCTGATTGTCAGGGTTTTCCGTTTTAGAGCCGGAGAGAGGCCGGGATTGCCCGAGCTGTCTGGGGGTGCCTAACACCTTCCCCAATAGTACGCTGAGTCCCGTATCCAGTTCTCTCATGTTTCACATGGCGTTACATGATTTTATGTCATTCTCGTGGTTTTATTGTTTCGATGGTCGAAGGACACTTCCTCATCCGGTTTTCCTTATTTTTTGCCCAAAAATAAGGTGGCGACTCCGTTCAACGAGCCATCGACCCCACGTGGTGATGCGCTCATACAATCACCTTTCAATTTTCTGTACCTCGATCCATCCATCGGTGGAGCTTACGGAAACCCATGGGCTTTTGGGTGATAGCCGGATGAAAGAGAGGGTACAAGAAGTTATATTATATAATTCAAGATTATACGCTTTCCCAAGAAAATTAAAATCCTGATGGACTAGTCCATTTGTTGTTAAACATGTTTATCTATACAGAGTAGTAGATTTGGAGGATCCTCAAAGCCAATAAATTTTTAAAGTTAATGGTCAAAGATTAAAACATTTTCTAAGATATTCTGATAGGAAAGAGGTGGAGGTTGTTAACTTTGAAGAAGATTAAAAGAATACATATCTAAAAAAATATATATAAAAATAAATACAAAAACATATAAAAATACAAACGTGAACAAAAATATTAAGTATATATATAAAGGAAAAAGATAAGAAAAACATTTAGATTTACGCAGTATATACTTTAAGCTTTACTATGTTAGTATAATGTTGTTATTTGATTTATTAAGTTGTACCCTGTTATATCCTAAGGTACTTTGTGGGTAAACTTGTTTACCAACAAAGTTAGTTTGTGGGTTAACTTGTTTACCCACGATTCGGAGTGAAAAAATACAACAAATGAAAAAAAAGAAACTTTGGACTTTAGCCACGAAGTTAGTTCGTGGGTTAACTTGTTTACCCATGGACTAGCCTTGTGGGTTATCGTATTTTTAGTCATTTAAGGTTTTGTTTCCTAGAAGATGTTATTTTTTAAGTTTAGGATTTAATGAAATTGAACGATGTTAATCATTTGAAGTATGATTAAGGATTATTTCATGATTTAAAAGGTTAAGAAGAGGGTTGTTAATGAAAAATATAATTTAGTGAACTGTTAAGTGAAAATTTTTAAAAGAAAACAAACTACAAAATTGTAAGCATATCAAACACAAATTATAACTGAAAGTATTTAATTTCATACATTGTAATGTTTACATATGGGAGAGTTTTTCTCTCCAAATATTTGAATTACAACTAAGGAATTACATTCAAAGATTAATTATTAGGAAATTTTGACTTTAGAGTTGCTATCTCTTCTTTCAATTATCCAATTTCCTGTAGTACAATGTCCACCTTTTCTGATAAAGAGGTTCGTCTGCCTTGTTGTGAAGATGAAGGCTCGTCATGAGGAATTTGAGGTGCCATATTATCTTCCTTTGACAGTTGTTTCAGATCCTTGGTAGTTAACAGTCTAGACTTTAATTTCTTCACAGCCTAGGAAGATAAATTAGAAGAACTTGATACCAATTGATAAATGAGATCACCATAGAATAATTTCTTCTTGATATTAGTGATCTTTGATATGAAAGCTTTATACCAATTCACCTGAATTCGATTCAAAACTGCACAGGTTGCAATTTTGACAAAGATGGACAATTCCAAATCATGTCCAAACCTTTGATAAATAGATCTAATCAGAATTAAAGCAACCATATGAGCTTTATCTTTCATATACTTGAGCCTATTAAATAGATTAATCCAAGGGTTGATGGCCATGCAGTTTTTCATATCCTATTCTGACCAATCTACCATTGTAGTAGATTCAAGAATCTCTACACCCTCATTCTTAAGACCTAGGCTCTCATATATAAATTCAGGTGCTAAATGCAGCTCCACCTTTGTTACATTGCTAACATAGACACCATTCTCTAAGTGTAAATTTGCATAAAAGGCAAGTATTAAATTATCAATCCTTAAATTTCCACCTGACCTTAGGATAATCTTTAGCAATCCTTGGAAGTCTAGCAACTCCTTGATTTCATCCATGAAATCAAAGTCCACTGGCATGTTGAATAGAACATTGTAGCTCTTGATCTGTTGGAAGAGAACATAAGCTTCTTGATTCCTAAAAAATACCATATTAGTCTCTCCCTACTAGGCCAGATCTGTGAATTTTGAGGAGGATGGTGCTGTTGGTGTAGAAACTCCTTCATCTTGTTCAGTGGTTGAGGAAAAAACCACTATCTCTCTATTTAAATTCTATGGAGGATCTTCAGTTTCGAAAGCCTCTTCCACTCCACTAGAATCATGTTTGTAACCAGTAGCAATCTCTGGCTGCTCTAAGCTTTCCTCATATTGGCAGGGAATAGGAGGACTGCCAGTAATTCCTTCTTCCCTCTCTTCTCTCTCTAAAGAGAAAACTTCTTCTGTTTGGGCTTCTTGCATATGAGAAAAAGAAAAAGAAAAAATGGGTTAAGACTTGGTCATGAACTTTATATATTTATAAAAGAAAAAATTGAACTGAATTGAAAGAGGAGTTATTAATTTTAAAACGTTTACTTGAACCTCTTTTGAAGCAAAAATAATTGCTTCATGGATGGTCCTCTCCACTACCCCAAGATCTTGAAATTCCACTGTAGGAATAATTGCTCCTACCATAGATCTTTGTTCCTCAAAATCAAATTTAAGGATAAATGAGATATGAACATTCAAGTTAATTGGAAATTGAAATTAGTGGTTAAATTGAAAATTTAATTCTTACCTGAATAACCACCTGATCTTCAACCTCCAAAATAGGAGGGATTTCCTTAGGAGTTGATACATCCGAGGAAGAAGAAGTTTTCCTCTTGAATTGTTGAAGATATTGCCCAAGGGTGATATCTTCTTCACTCTCCTCTACTTCTTCTTGTTCTCCCTCTTCCTTTGCTTGTTGTTGTGTTACTTGTTCTTCTTCTTCTTCTTCTTGTAGCTGTACATCTTCTTCTTGTTCTTCTTCTCTTTCCCCCTCCTGTGGTGCTGAAGGACTAGCTATATCTTCACTGATAAAAAGCAAATTCATAGTCTTGTGGCTCAATCTTAATAGCCACCATTTCAAGACTTGCAACTTCTACCATTTTTGTTGCAATAGAGGCCTTCTCAGCCATGCATTTCCTCCAATCATGTAAATCACATTGGGCAGCTATTTCAGCCACCTCAAAACTTTCCCCTAGGGAAAGATACCTTTGAATGAAGAATTCATACTGCTCCCTCTCATCTCTATCTTTGGGGAGGCAGGCAAAAACTACATCTTCAGGGACTTCTACACTGGTCAACTGGTTAACAACAGCAAAATACAATGTTTTCATAAACCATAATTCTGCCTTAGTATGAACAATTTCCTGAGCCAGCACATTTTTGGGCCTTATTGCACATTCTTCTTTCCATACTTGATTTGTGTGCTCATTAATAGCTTGAATCACTTTAGGGGGAAAATAAGTGGATTCTTTTTGCACTTTCTAGTGAAAGAAATTCAGTTGATATTTCAAATCTCTTAAAATTTTCTCTTTAGTTTTATTATGAATACAACTACTCATATGTTAGTCCACTGAAGCTAATTTAAAGTCTTCGAACATCAATAGTTTCATCCATTCTTCAGTGGTTATAGACTTCTTCTTTTTTGTTTGCCACGGACTAGAGGTGTATGTTGTTTTTCTTAAAGTAATGGAATTACCCATGGCCAAATAGTAAATCTCTCTATGGAACCAAAATTTACACCTCCTATTAAAAATTTCTTGTGTTAATTGATTTCTAGGGCGAACTACCTTCTCATTAGAGGACTCTTTCTCAATATAGGAAGCTATAGGAAGCTATCTTATCTTTAAGAAAAACTGGAACATCTATTAAAGCTTCCTTACCCAGTCTGATGCATTCAGCTATATCTTCTTTCATAGTCCTTAGTTGTTGCTCTCGTTCTATCTTTTTCATCCTCCTCTTCCTTTCATCGTGCCACATTCTAGCCATCAAATCGAACTTCTCAAAGTTCAACATTTTTATCTAGGCATAAGCAGAAGAAGATGTAACTGGAGGAGCAGTGGAAGTTGAAGCCATGACACTTGTTCGTGGGAGAAGACGAATAGTAACAACAGGTCGTGAAACAAGGGTTAATCAATGAATAGGGCATTAATGGGTTTTATAGGTGTAATCGGGTAATCGGATGATCGGGTAGTATGATTTGGTATTAATTAGTGGATCACTGGTTTATCCACAGGATATCTCGTTGATAAACATCTTCAACCATGACCTAAGTTTGTGGGTAATCTTACACGATGGAATTTTTAGGGGATTATTGTTGCATTCATTTTAATCATATTAATACTTGAATATTGCACATTTACTTCATGAATATTAGACACATTTAGTTGACACTTTTTCTAACTAACCAATTAACTGAATGCTAGGTTGGTCAAGAGATTCATCTCATAGGTTAGTTCGAACACCTAAGAAAAGAACAATTATGGTTGCCCTACAGCAAGAACAACCTAGAGAACCAACAATAGGTAGCATGTTTTATCCTAATCTAATGGATGAATTGTCTTGCATAATACTTCCTGAATGTGCTAATGACAGATTTGAATTAAATTCCAATTATATTAACTAGCTACCAAAATTTCCTGGATTTGAGATTTGAGAAAGAAGATGCTTATTGGTTTTTAAAAGAATTTAATGAAGTATGCAATATGATGAAAGTACCAAACATGTATGTTGATGCCATTAAATTAAGGTATATGCCTTTTTCTTTAAAAGATATTGCAAAAAGATGGTTATATAGTTTACAACCAAATTCTATTACCAATTGGAATCAATTTTGTTTTGAATTTCTAGGAAAATACTATCCTATGCATGTCATTATCAAAAGAAAGAATGAAATCTTAAATTTTAGACAAAATCTAGGAGAACCCTTTTGGAAATATTTTGCAAGATTTTGTGATCTTCTAGCTCAATGTCCACATCATGGTATAGAGAGAGTTACTCAAATTAGAACTATTTATGAAGGAATAGATTATCAAACAAAAACACTTCTAGAATCTTTGAGTCAAGATGAATTTCTCAACCAAGGAATAGATAATGCTTGAAAATTTTTAGAAAACTTGGCCAAAAGAACTGCACAATGGGAAAGTGCTGTTGAAGTAAGTCAAGAGAAAATTTTTTTACCTAGGGGAATGCATGTTGTTGAAGCATATGTTGCCTTAGAAGCTAAAATGGCTAGCTTAAACAGACACCACCAAGTTGGTTTATAAATAGACACCACCAAGTTGTGTGGTGTTGCTCATCCCCTCCATAATTCACATGCCCATAAGATAAATGGGGATTCTAGACAGATTGACTTGGAAGAGCACCTTTGTTCCATAGATTGAGTGAATTAGATATTTGGTTCAGTTGTGTCTCGATTCTTTTAATAGCTTGATCATGAGTAGCAATTTGAGAGTTAGATTTTAAGGCTATTTCTACTCTTTGCATTAAGTGTGCTAATTATCTCTCAATATTTTGATCATTAACTTGTTGATTTAGATTTAGATTTAGATTCAATGAACTATTGTTCATTACATTTTGTTTAATAAAAGGCTATCCTACTGATTGATTTGGTTGTTGTCCTGGGTTTTTCCATGAGAAATTAGGATGGTTCCTCCACCTAGGATTATAAGTAGGATTGAAATTAGAGTTGTTACGTTGATTATAGAATAAGGCATTAACATCTTTAGATTCATGTAGAATAGGACATTCCTCCACAACATGACCTATGGCAAAGCAACTTGTACATTTAGGCATGTTAGGTTCAATTTTTTGTTTAATTTGTAATCATCAATTTTATGCATTAAGCTAGCCATTTTAGCTTCTAAGACAACGTATGGTTCAACAACATGCATTCCCCTAAGTATAGAAATTTTCTCTTAACTTACTTTAGTAGCACTTTCCCATTGTGCAGTTCTTTTGGCGAAGTCTTCTAAAACTTTCCAAGCATTATCTATTCCTTGGTTTAGAAATCCATCTTGACTCAAAGATTCTAGGAGTGCTTTTGTTTGATAATCTATTTCTTCATAAATAGTTCTAATTTGGGTAACTCTCTCTATTTCATGATGTGGACATTGTGCAAGAAGATCACAAAATCTTGCAAAATATTTCCAAAAAGGTTCTCCTAATTTTTGTCTACAATTTAAGATTTCATTCTTTCTTTTAATAATGACATGCATAGGATAGTATTTTCATAGAAATTCAAAACAAAATTGATTCCAATTGGTAATAGAATTTGGTTGTAAATTGTATAACCATTTTTTTGCAATATCTTTTAAAGAAAAAGGCATATACCTTAATTTAATGGCATCAACAGACATGTTTGGTACTTTCATCATATTGCAAACTTCATTAAATTCTTTTAAAAACCAATAAGTATCTTCTTTTTCAAATCCATGAAATTTTGGTAGCTGGTTAATAATTGGAATTTAATTTAAATTTGTCATTAGCACATTTAGGGAGTGTTATGCAAGACAGTTCACTCATTAGATTAGGATAAAACATGCTACCTATTATTGATTCTCTAGGTTGTTTTTGCTATGGGGTAGCCATAATTGTTCTTTTTTTTCTTAGGTGTTCAGACTAACCTATGAGATGAATCCCTTGACCAACCTGACATACAACATTTAAATATAAAGAAAAATTTGCTTGTGTACTGTCATTATGTAAGCTTTGTGTTGACCCCATGCTTAAAGGGGGATGGAGCCGGCTTGCCACCAGCAAGCCGCTTCAAGGAAGCGGCACCCGGACCCCCAAAAACCCACATTTAGTGAAAAGTTGGGGGGATGGAGCCGGCTTGCCGCTGGCAAGCCGCTTCAAGGAAGTGGCACCCGGACTCCCAAAAACCCACATTTGGTGAAATGTTGGGGGGATGGAGCCGGCTACAACCCTTCCATCGGGTCACTTTACGTGGAAACTCTGAGTTTCCCAACCGTTTTATGCATTTTATCGAGTTCCCCCACGTTTCTTTTCCGGGAAATGTAGGTTTACTCCCTCGATGCCCCGGAAAAGTTTTCAGGATGACGCCACCGGCAAGGATGCTGGTGGCGGCTGTTCGGGTGTGCGAACACGTACAACCCGACAGTCCCCGTACGTTTTTCCGGGAGACATAAGTCTACTCTCTTGATTCCCCGAAAAAAGTTTCCGGGATGACACCACCGGCAAGGATGCCGGCGGCGGCCGTTCGGGTGTGCGAACACGTACAACCCGACGGTCCTCATACGTTTTTCCGGGAGACGTAAGTCTACTCTCCCGATGCCCCAGAAAAAGTTTTCAGGATGACACCACCGGCAAGGATGCCAGCGGCGGCCGTTCGGGTGTGCGAACACGTACAACCTGACGGTCCCTGTACCTTTTTCCGGGAGACGTAAGTCTACTCTCCCGATGCCCCGAAAAAAGTTTCCGGGATGACGCCACTGGCAAGGATGCCGGCGGCGGCCGTTTGGGTGTACGAACACGCAAAACCCTATGGTCCCCGTACGTTTTTCAGGTAGAGGTGGTTTGGGGAACCAACCGGCTTGCCGGCGGCAAGCCGGTACAAACAACCGGCCACCGGTTCCCCGAAAACCCATCTTAGCACAGATGGTTCGGGGAACCAACCGGCTTGTCGCCGGCAAGCCGGTACAAACAACCGGCCACCGGTTCCCCGAAAACCCATCTTTACACATATAGTTAGGGGAACCAACCGGCTTGCCGCCGGCAAGCCGGTACAAACAACCGGCCACCGATTCCCCGAAAACCCATCTTTACACATATAGTTCAGGGAACCAACCGGCTTGCCGCCGGCAAGCCATTACAAACTACCGACCATTGGTTCCCCGAAAACCCATCTTTGCACATACAGTTCGGGGAACCAACCGGCTTGTTGCCGGCAAGCCGGTACAAACTACCGGCCCCCGGTTCCCTGAAAACCCATCTTTACACATATAGTTCGGGGAACCAACCGGCTTGTCGCCGGCAAGCCGGTACAAACAATTAGCCATCGGTTCCCCGAAAACCCATCTTTACACATATAGTTAGGGGAACCAACCGGCTTGCCGCCGGGAAGCTGGTACAAACAACCGGCCACCGGTTCCCCGAAAACCCATCTTTACACATATAGTTCGGGGAACCAACTGGCTTGCCACCGGCAAGCCGTTACAAACTACCGACCACCGGTTCCCCGAAAACCCATCTTTGCACATACAGTTCGGGGAACCAACCGGCTTGCCGGCGGCAAGCCGGTACAAACTACCGACCCTCGGTTCCCTGAAAACCCCTCTTGGCGTAGATGGTTCGGGGAATCAGCCGGCCTGCCTTCGGCGAACAGGTATAAAAACTGGTAGCCGGTCTGCAATCTCCAGGAAATGTAAGTCTACATTCCCGATGCCCCGGAAAGATTTTCGGGATGTCATCTCCGGCATGCATCCTTGCCGGCCCTGGCCAAGTAACAATGCAAGTTCTCATCTCTAGTACGGGGATAGGACGCGGCGGCCGGTATATCCAACTGGCTGTCCGGCGGCCTCGGAAAGTTTTCCGGGGAAAGGTTACATGTGGCCAGACTGACTATAGTAGTTTTTTCATTTTAGAGCTGGAGAGAGGCCGGGAATGCCCGGGCTGTCTGGGGGTGCCTAACACCTTCCCCAACAGTACCTTGAGCCCCGTATCTAGTTCTCTCATGTTACACGATTTTACATGATTCCCGTGGTTTTATCGTTTCGATGGCGGAAGGACACTTTCCCATCCGGTTTTCCTTGTTTTCTACCCAAAAATAAGGTGGTGACTCCGTTCAACGAGCCATCAACCACACGTGGTGATGCGCTCACACAAACACCTTTCAATTCTCTGTACCTCAGTCCATCTGCTGGTGGGGCCGGCGAAAACTCATGGGCTTCTGGGTGATAGTCGGATGAAAGAGAGGGTACACTTTGACTCCCATTCCACGTTGCTATGCAACAGGTGCATCTATTTACAATAATACTATAACTGTAGTAAATGGTGTATGAAATTTCATAACTGATATATAACTGTAACAAGAACTCACAGTATAACAGAGATGTTTCAAAATAACGTAAAACATTGCAAATGTTCAACAATAGAATTTTTGAAATAATCCATGGGTAGGTTCGTTGGTTAACTTGTTTACCAACAAACTAATTCTGTTGATAAATAGAAAATACTAGGTGCATAATTGCAAAGTGTTTGCATAGGGAATTAAATCATGCAATCACACTGTAGAAGCAGACGTGGTTAGTTGATGAATAAGTTCCACTTTGAAACCTCTATTTGATAGTTGGATCTTGTAATAATATAGGTTATCCCAAGCACTATAAATAAGAGTATCTCCATTGATTAAATAGAAAGCTCTGATCCTTCCTTCATATGGCAAGTCAGGTTGTCCAAGATGTTCCAACTGTAATTCTATGTAGACCCGACTCCATTCCCATTTTTCAATATTCTATATTCTCCAAATTTCAAATTTCAGCTCAGCATCCCACCATCGAATTAAGCTAAAAGATGCAAGTTCTCCATTAGTTCCTCCAAATAAAGCTAATTCAACTATATCATAAAATGAGATTGCCATTGCACCCATATGGTGTGGGATTGGAAAGAGCTTCATTGATTCATCTTCAATATTGATGGCAATGATTGTGAGCTCATTAATGTATTGAGGTGTACAACTAGTTATGAAGTAAATGGTTCCATCAATGATCACATGATTTCTATTGTTCGTTGGTCTTCCTCCAAAATAAACTTCTCTGTTTGGTTGCCATTGGTTTTTGTCAAAATGATAGACCAACAGATATTGCCAATTAGCCCAGATCCCAGCTAGTTCTTCCCAACAAAAAAATTTGTGCATAGACCTTCTGTTAGTGCCCTTAAATGTTAGAACTACACCTAAATCAAGTAAGATATGCTTCAAAATAATTTGGGTTTGGGAGTATCAGTTTTATGTTTGTAACAGGATTTTTTATCCCAATGTAAATTCTATAAGAAAAATATTCTTTATAAGATTTGTAAATAATTAACCCACCATCACATCCTAGGATATTGTGAACTCCATCTAATGCTGTAGGTGGAATTCCTGCCTCAGAGTTAATTCCATGATAAACATATTTTTCCTGGATGTGCATCATACCAAATCACTCCACTAATTGTATTTCTCATTTTATATGCTTGGAGTGAACAAAAATAATGCTCTGAAATGAATGCATATGTGCTCTTGCATACACAACTTAATTTGAATATTTCTCTTACTGGTAGATAAGTCAAAACCTCTCACAAGACATCTATAGGAATCTCCATTGCTTTCTAAAATTCATATTGCACAAAAATAGTACATTCAGTTAATTGGTTAGTCAGAAAAATGTCAACTAAATGTATCTAATATTCATGAAGTAAATGTGCAATATTCAAGTATTAATATGATTAAAATGAATGCAACAATAATCCCCTAAAAATTCCACTTTAAGATTATCAACGGACTTAGCTCGTGGCTAAAGATGTTTATCAATGAGATACTTCGTTGATAAACCAATGATCCACTAATTAATACTGAATCATACTACTCGATCATCTGATTACCCGATTATACCTATAAAAACCATTAATGCCTCGTTCATGGATTAACCCTTGTTTCACAACCTGTTGTTACTATCTGTCTTCTCCAACGAACAAGTGCCATGGCCTCGACTTCCAATGCTCCTCTACCTACATCTTCTTTTGCTTATGCCTAGATAAAAATGCTGAACTTCGAGAAGTTTGGCTTGATAACTAGAATGTGGAACAACTAATTCTAAAGTAATGTCACAGTTGCTCTATCCCAAGTAATTGCTAGGTTGCTCTTTAATCAATTTTTATATCTATAATTCCCATAGAATTTTCATTAACTTTAATTTCTTCTTCACTTAGAATATTTGGATTAAAAAGAACGAAATTTAATACATGATTTGAATTTTCTATTGAAAGACCCTATTAATTGAGTTTTAATTCCAAATACTTAGTTTTTCTTAATTCTTAAACATTCTATATTTTAATTTGCATGCATTTAAGTGCAATTAAGTGAAAATGCATAAACCCGTGAGGTTGGTTCATGGGTAAACGTCTTTACCCACAACACCTCTGGCTGATAAACCACTTAGTTAGCTTGATAGGGCCTAACCAACAACATTGGCTCGTGGTTAAACCACTTAAGCAATGGGCCAACTCATTGGTAAACGCGATAAAAGTGAGTTTCAGATGAAATTAAGTACAATTCAAGATTTCTGAAACTTCAAAGAGTTGTTTGCTTATATTTGTATACTTTTTATCTTAAGAATATGACAACCAACACATGAAACATAAAACAAAACACATTACAAATACTTGTAGAAATAAAAATAAACATTCAACAGTACATCAAACATAATATCATTCTCTCAACATTGAAACAGATGTGATAAGATAGGTGAATGTAAAAATAAAAGAAAAGGAAAAAGGAGAAGGAGAGAACACCTAATGCTCCACTGCAATTTTCACTCTTCGAAACTTGCTCAGGCTAAGCGCTCTCTTTGTCTTTATTTCTAGCCCACCAGGTTGTCAAGCTGACAAACCTTCCTTTCAACCTTGAATGAAATTTTGGACTCTGCAATTACACCAAGGAAGAAAGGAGGAACCAGTGGATGCCAAGAGTCTTTCCTTGAAGGATACGCTCAGGTAGAGAAAAGAACAGCAAATACACTAGGGAGTTGTTAGGAGAATAAGAGGTCGTCAATCTCCTCTCTGAAGAAGCGAGTGGGTGGAAGGCGAAAGATGTAGGAGATGGAGAATGTGCCTGTGAATGGTATCTAGATGAAGGAGGGGGGGGGGAGGGGGGTTTGGTTTCATGGCTATGGAATTGTTTTATAGACTAAGAGAGTGGTAGTTCATTAGCTAGTAGTTAGCAAGGACGTGGTGCACATCTAGACGTGTAAGATCTTTCCTTGCAAGTCCACTTCTTTGCCTTGTTTGTCCACGCTCTCCATGATCGAACATCAGCTAAATTCAATTTCTCAGTTCTACTCTTATACGAACTTTCTTGCAAATGCTCATAAAATTTCCCTACAAATGCTTATCAAAGAATACTTTTTGTGAAGCATATCATATTATAGGAGAAATAATTCATCATATTTTATCATCTACTATAATTGTAATTACCATTATATCAATGAAATTCATCGCACAGAAAAAGTAATATACAGGTCTGTGGTTAAACTAGTTTACCTACAGAGTAAGTTCATTGATTAAGGACTTTACCCACAGACTCTATAACTTAGACATAAATCGTGATTTCTTCTATGAATTAATCAATTTACCAGCAAACTAAATCGTCGACTATCATTCAATCACTTCCTTTCAAGTGAACAATCACCACCATATATAATTTATGACTTAAAACTTAATTCATGCACCATTAAAGTGAATAAACATGCATAATGTTTAAAAGCATAGTTAACCTTGCAATCATCATTACTCAATGCAAAATACAACTAAAACTCGGTAAAATGCATGAATTAATATCTATAAAATGCACAATTTTGAGTTTGAACAAGTCCCCCATACTAAAGTTTTTCTAGTCCCTTAGCAAAATACTAAAATAAGACTATAAAAACCATGACAGTAATACAGATAATTAAATAAAATTAAATAAAACTATACTAGGCTACTTTCGTAGGGAGCACGACTACACTTAGCAGGTGCAGTAAGCCTTTAAACCCCTAGGTTACCTTAGTGGCAGAGTTGTCTTTGAAGGATTTTCAGTGGACACACCCACAAAGTCCAAAGAAAAAGAAATAAAGAGAGAGAGAAAAGAAATAGAACCAAACAAAGGATCATCTAAATCACCTATTGTTATGAAAATTTTAGGGGAATGAGGTGGCTCAGCCTTACAACACTCCCTCTCCTTGCCCTTAAATTGAATAGATTCTCCTTAAAATGTGAACAAGACAATTAACATACCATCACTCAAAATGTTCAATACTTAATATGATAACACATTCCACTTCACCTTTCACATCCCAAATGATTTTGAATATCCCCCTTTTCTACCCAAATTGACATTGATTCCATGATTCTCTTTTTTTTTCTATCTTTCATTTTCACCTTTTTTTTTTCTTCACAACTTTTCTCTCTTTTTTCTATTGATTTTCACTTCTTTTTCTTCTCTCTGCTCTTTTTTTTTTTTAACAAACGAAAGCTATTCACAATTCTTTTTCATTAATAAAACGTAAATACACAGAATAAATGACATAACTATCATTGCAACTTTAAAAACTATTGCGTGACCCTCAATTGATTAGCATTAACACCTTATATCTCCATAACCTAATTCCCAAAGAAACTTGTTCAGACTCAAAAGTGTGCATTTTATAGATATTAATTCATGCATTTTATTGAGTTTTAGTTGCATTTTGCATTGAGTAATGATGATTGCAAGGTTAATGATGTTTTTAAGCATTATTCACGTTTATTAACTTTAATGATGCATGAATTAAGTTTTAAGTTGTAAATTATATATGCATGAATTGGAACAAATTAGTAAAGTATTTGAGCAAGTTAAAGTCAATATTCCATTGTTGGAAATTATTAGACAAGTTTTTTTTTATGTCAAATATCTTAAAACTCTTTGTACCAAGAATAGAATGAGGAAAATATTAAGAAAGGCATTTTTAGCTATGGAAGTAAGCTCTCTATTAAGTAATCCTGTACCTAAAAAATTATGTGATCCAGGAACTCCTGTTATTTCCTATTATATAGGAAATTGTTATTTCAATACAGTATTAATAGACTTAGGTGCTGGAATTAATGTCATGCCTAATTTTGTTTATGAGAAGTTAAAATTGGATAATATCAAACCTACTAGAATAGTTATTCACCTAGCAGATAAATCTATAAGAATACCCTTAGGTAATGTGGAGGATATTTTAGTAAGGGTTATGAAATTTGTCTATCCTATTGATTTTGCTGTAATGGAAACAAATGCTTCAAATAAAATTCAAGATCAAGCTATAGTTATTTTAGGAAGGCCATTTTTAGCTACAGTCGATGCTTGTATAAGTTGTAGAAATGGTTAGATGCAATTAGCTTGGGGTGATCAAAAGTTAGAATTGAACATCTTTAATGGAGTAAAGAAAAATCTTAAAGAGCTCCAATTTAAAAATTTTAAAGTTAATCTGATGGAAACTTTTAAAATAGATGAGGATTTAGATGTAGAGGAATTAGATCATGTTGAAGAGTCTGTAACACCAAATGAAGAAATGTTAGAAGAGAAAATATTTAAGCAAACGGAAATTATGGACATAAACAAAGAGAAGTTTGAAAGTGACAACAAATCTTTAATTTCAGAACATTGTGTTCTAGAACTGAAACCACTTCCAAGAAATTTAAAATATGCATTTTTCGAAAAGAATGAAACTCTACCAGTCATTATTGCTTCTAATTTAACATCAGTACAAGTAGAAAATCTTTTAAAAGTGTTAAGAAAGCATAAAGAAGCAATAGGATGGCAGATGACAGATATTAAAGGTATAAGTTCAACTGTTTGCCAATATAAGATTAACCTAGAATCTGAAGTTCAACCTGTTAGGCAACCAAAGAGAAGATTAAATCCAAATATTAAAGGGGTTGTTAAAAAGGAAATTTTGAAACGGTTAGATAATGATATAATTTATCCTATATTTGATAGCTCTTGGGTAAGTCCAGTATAGGTAGTACCTACGAAATCTAGGATAATAGTTGTAGAAAATGATAACAAAGAATTAGTTTCAACTAGAGTTCAAACTGGTTGGAGGGTTTTTATAGATTACAGAAGACTGAATGCAGCAACTAGGAAGGATCATTTTCAATTGCCTTTTATAGATCAAATGTTAGAAAAACTAGCGGGGCATGAATATTATTATTTCCTAGATGGTTATTCAGGTTATAATCAAATCCTAGTTGCACTTGAGGATCAAGAGAACAACTTTTGCATGACCTTTTGGAACATTTGCCTTTAGTTGTATGCCTTTTGGGCTATGTAATGTACCAGCTACATTTCAAAGATGTATGATAGGCATTTTTATAGACTTTATAGATGAATTTTTAGAAGTGTTTATGGATGATTCTTCTATATATGGTGACCCATTTGAAAAATGTTTAAGTAATTTAGAAAAAGTGTTAGAGAGATGTGAATAGAAAAAGCTGGTATTGAATTGGGAAAAATGCCATTTTTTGGTTAAACAAGAAATTGTTCTAGGACATATTATTTCTATTGAAGGGATAAAAGTTGACAAAGCAAAAGTGGAATTAATATCTAATTTACCTATTCCCAGAACAATTAAAGATATAAGAGCATTTTTAGGATATGCTGGTTTTTATAGAAGATTTATTAAAAACTTTAGTAAAATTACTTGACCTTTAACTTAGTTATTATTTAAGGATGAAAAATTTGATTTTAATGAGGAATGCATGAAAGCTTTTAACTTTTTAAAAGAAGTTTTGACTACTTCACCTATAGTTTATGCACTCGAATTGGTCTCAACCTTTTGAGTTAATGTGTGATGCATCAGACTATGCTTTACGTGTAGTCTTAGGTCAGAAATTAGAAAGCTACCAAGAGTAATTTATTATGCTAGTAAGACATTAAATGAAACACAATTTAATTACAGTGTAACTGAAAAAGAGTTTTTGGCAGTAGTGTTTGCCCTAGAAAAATTTAGGTCATATCTAATCGGTAGTCACACTATCATTTACATTGATCATTCAACACTTAAGTACTTGTTAGTTAAAAAAGATGCTAAACCAATGCTTATTAGATGGATTTTGTTATTACAAGAGTTTGATTTGAAAATTAAAGATAAGAAAGGTTGTGAAAACATTGTTGTAGATAATATGTCTAGGTTGGATGCATCATTTCTCTCTAATCCACCAATAGGTAACACATTTCCAGATGAGCAATTGTTTATGCTGAATTCCTATCCTTGGTATGCTGATATAGTTAATTAATTGCAATGCTAGTTATATCACTATTTTGTGTATTCATGTTTTATTTTATTTTTAAAATAAAAATCGAAAAGAAAATCAAGGAATCAATGTCAATTTGGGTAGAAAAGGGGAAATATTCAAAGTCACTTGGGATGCGGGGATGAAGTGGAATGTAAACAACAATTTAGCATTTTGAGTGATGGGATATTAATTTTCTTATCCCTTGTCTATCGACCAAAGAATTTTCCAATATCTTAGGAAGGAAGGGAATATCTTAGATTACCCCTCTTTTGTTGGTGAGATTTGTGCTTGTTTTAAATGATTTAATTCCTAATTGAGAGTGGTAAAGGTGTGAATTCCTCTTGCTTGCACAAGACAGATGGTTCTTATGGATAGGTGACTCTTTGTTCACATTTTAAGGAGAGTCTATTCAATTTAAGGGCAAGGAGAGGGAGTGTTGTACGGCTGAGCCACCTCATTCCCTTGAAAGTTTCATAGCAATAGGTGATTCAAATGATCCTCTGGTTGGTTCTGTTTCTTTTCTCTCTCTCTTTTTATTTCTCTTTCTTTGGACTTTGTGGGTGTATCCACTGAAAACCCTCCAAAGACACAATTTTGCCACTAGGGTAACCTAGGGGTTTAAAGGCTTGCTACACCTGCTAGGTGTAGTCATGTTCCCTATGAAAGTGGCTTAGTATAGTTTTAGTTAATTTTATTTAGTAGTCTTTATTACTTTCATAGTTTTTATAGTCTTATTTTAGTATTTTGCTAAGGGACTAGTAAAACTTAAGTATGAGGGACTAATTCAAACTCAAAAGTATGCATTTTATGGATATTAATTCATGCACTTTACTGAGTTTTAGTTGCATTTTGCATTGAGTAATGATGATTGCAAAGTTAACTATGTTTTTGAGCATTATGCACATTTATTCACTTTAATGATGCATGAATTAAGTTTTAAGTCGTAAATTATATTTGTGTTGATTGCTCACTAGAAAGGGAATGATTGATTGATAATCGACTTTTTATGTTGCTAATAAATTGATTAATTCATAGAAAAAAATCATGATTTATCTCTAAGTTGCAGAGTTCGCAGGTAAAGCCCTTAAACCACGAACTTACTCCATGGGTTAACTAGTTGAACCATGGACCTGTGTACT
The DNA here is from genome assembly GCA_024699675.1 of Amphibolis antarctica. Taxonomy (NCBI): domain Eukaryota; kingdom Viridiplantae; phylum Streptophyta; class Magnoliopsida; order Alismatales; family Cymodoceaceae; genus Amphibolis; species Amphibolis antarctica. The sequence continues at coordinate 42,299 of JAMKPZ010000016.1, forward strand.
ACTTATTTTGTGCGATGAATTTTATTGATATAATAGCAATTACAATTATAATGAATAATAAAATATGATGAATTATTTCTCCTGTAATACGATGTGCTTCATGAAGGGTATTCTTTAATGAGCATTTGTAGGGAAATTTGATGAGCATTTGTAGGGAAATTCGTATAAGAGTAGAACTACGAAATTGAATTTAGTTGATGCTCAATCATGGAGAATGTGGATGGAAAAGGAAAAAAAGTGGGCTTGCATGGAATGATCTTACACGTCCAGATGTGCACCACGTCCTTTCTAAATGCTAGCTAATGAACTGCCACTCCCTCAATGTATAAAATAGTCCTGCAGCCATGAAACCAGCTCGCCCCCTCTCCTTCTTCCTCTGGGTATCATTCACAGGACATTCTCCATCTCCTCCATCTTCCATCTTCCACCGACTCACTTCTTCTGAGAGGAGATTGACGACCTCCTCTTCTCCTACCAATTCCTTGGTGTATTTGCTATTCTTTTCTCTACTTGAGTGTATCCTTGAAGGAAAGACTCTTAGCGTTAGTTGCTTCCTCCTCTGTTCCTTGGTGTAATTGTAGAGTGATGCCCAAAATCTCATTTCAAGGTTGAAAGGAAGGCTTGCCAGATTGAAAACCTGGTGGACTAGAAGAAATTAAGTCATTTATTAAGAAGAATTGAGAAGGACACTTAAATGCATGCAAATTGAGATATAGAATGTTTAAGAATTAAGAAGAATTAAGTATTTGGAAGTAAAACTCACTTGATAGGGTCTTTTAGTGCAAAAAATTGAGTCATTTATTAAAAGAATATCTTTTTAATCCAAATATTCTTAGTGAAGAAGAAATTAAAGTTAATGAAAATTCTCTATAAATTACAAACATAAAAAGTGATTAAAGAGCATCCTAGTGATTATTTGGAATAGAGCAACTGTGACATTACTTAAAAAGAAATTTAATTAATCATTCCATTAATTGAATACACCAATTTAGCTAAGCACCAATCAAAAACTATCCCTGTGGACAAACCCGTACTTGCACAATAATTACATCTGAACTTATGCACTTGCAGTGAAATTAAAATATTTCAAACACATTATTACAAAAAAAATTAATCTCAAGTAGTGTAATCAAATAGGAGGAAGCTCCCCCTTGTCAGCCTCCTCTTATGTAGGAGAGTCCTCAATGCATGGAGGTAAAGCCTCTACTCCACTTGGCCCTGCAAGGCATAAGAAACATCAATCAATAAAGGAATGTTGGAACCAGTCAGCAAAGGTGTTAGGTAATGAACACTTACCCACTGATGGCTCCTCTTCTGGTGTGTCTTCAGGAGGCATAGGAGACAGCACGGTGGATCGCTTGGTAGGCACCTAGGTTTGTTGCCGATGAGAGTAAGCCTACTTGAAAACCCTCATCACCTCCAGCTGCCCAACGATATCTAGAGTCTCGGTCTAGGCTTCCGCCCCCTCCTCGACGATGGCTACTATTTCAACTCTAGCAACCACTTTCTCCTTGGCCTCCTCCGATGCCACTTCCTATGATGTTCCAGCCCCCTAGAGCTTGCGATGTGCCATTGATTTGCATCACCTACCGAGGCCATAGAACATGTGATGCCTTTGCTTGCAGTAGATATTCCACCACTATATTGCCTCCTATTCTACCTCTGTTGTGCTGCACCTTTGCTGATGAAGGACTTTGTAGACTTGTGACTGATAAACCTTTAGGGTTTTGAGGTCTTGGAGTTCCTCTTCATTGAACTTGGTCAGGTGCACCGATAGGCATAGCTCCCCCATGCCTTCAAGTCTGTGGGGAAAGGGGACCATCTCTCCCCTAAGGCAAGCCACCTGTTCTTCCTCCCTGGGTTCAGAAATGACCCTATCGGCTTTTGTCGCTCTAGGACTGACTTCTAGTTGGGCAATCTTGGTGACCATCCTATTTCCTAAAGGCTCTTTGCCCCTCTTCTCTATAGCACTGGCAGTGTGCTTGCTTTGACGCTCCTAGGTGTTTATCACAGACATCCCACTAACCCTTCTATATTCCCAGAGATGTTCTACCCTCTAGGCGTGGGCATCATTGGTAGCATCCTCGTTGCTCCACCCATGGGACCTTAGGGCACGATGAAGCGCCTTTTCCAAGCTCTTCACGTACTCATGATCCCCCAACACAAGGGATCCAGGAAAGTATAGTTCAAAGGGGTAGAGGAAATCTTCTTGACCTACCTCACGCACTCCTATGGTGACGAACTCTGAAGGAGATGACACAGCACCTACAGCTCTCCCTTCCTCGCCATGGCTTCCCCCAGCATAAGAGAATGATCTGCTAGTGCTCGCCATTCATCTGCGAAGAAGCTATGAAGCCTGGTGGTAGAGAGAAGGAGATTGTGAGAATTGAAGCAAGGAGGTGGAAGCCGTAGAGATTCGCCTACACTGCAACTCGCACGCTAAGGGGAAATTTCTCCTACTTGTTCCACCCCTTTTATAAGAGAAAAGGGATAATCGGGTTTATTTTCACCCTTTTTCTTAGCAGTCATCTATCTTAAAATCTAGATTTCAATTTCCCCAAGTATGCCACCTCTTTCTCAGACCCTGGTTATCGGTTTCCCTCCCACTCTAGTCATTTGACCTCACCCAAGGAGGGGCATTCTATTGATCCCTCATACTTGGGTTTATTCAGTAACATCTCATATAGTTTAGGCCAAACCTTCCAGCTTGTCTATATACTTTGGGCCAAATGTTATGGCATACCTGGATAGTTTAGGCCAATTGTTATGCCCTTTGTGGATGGTCTAGGCATAGAGTGTTTGCTCTACTCAAATAGTCTCGGTTGGACCTTCCAGCCCTTTGCCGGAAGTCCGGCCAGTTTGGGCCAGACCTTTCGGTCTGTCATTGGAGGACCAGGTGTCGACTTTCCCCTTCATACTTTGCCTTACGTATGCTAGCTAGGTGTCGACCTTTTGCCTATCTATCAGCTTGTGCGTACTAGCCAGGCGAAGATGATCTACCCCACGCATACAAGATAAGTCCAGACCTTAGTGTCTACGCGTAGTGTTCAAGGGTGAACATTCTGGATTGCATGGTAGGCCTACACGTGCTGTCCAGTTGCAAACCTTTTGCCTTGCTTGGAAGGTCTAGAGTAGCAACTATGTAGACACGCGTCCTTATTAGATTGGCTAGATCCACTAAGTAGTGTCCAACCATGGGAGCAACATCATTCCTGAAAGAGCCTAGTGGCTTTCGCCCGTCACACGACTAGTCACACACTACCACTGTGAATGAGTGGGACCTTAGAACCAAACCCCTAGAAGCCCACTTCTATCACCGACAACCGCCATTCCCAGCTGCATAGAATCCTGGAATCCGACCACTAGGTTCAGGCTTAGCAACTAGAAGTCAAAAGGACTCAGGCGTTTGATTTCGTGTGCTCCCCTTTAAGACCATTTTAATGTAAGTTGCTTTGCATTGTGATTGGCTACAACCATTACAAAGTTCTTGTAGGACAATGGTTAAGGTTGTAGAATCCAATCCCATGAGGCAGCACTGGGTTCTATAAATATAACCATTTGCGACAACCACCCCTTTGCTAGGCGTAGAGTGTTTGCTCTACCCAAACAGTCTCAGCTGGACCTTTCATCCCTTTGTTGGAAGTCTGGGCAGTTTGGGTCAGACCTTTTAGCCTATCACCGAAGGACCAGGTGTCAAATTTCCCCCTTGCGCTCTGCCTTACATATGCTAGCTAGGCATCGACCTTCCGCCTGTCTATCGCCTTGTGTGTACTAGCCAAGTGAAGACATTCTACCCTATAAGTACAACCTAAGTCTAGACCTTACGATTTGAATGTAGTGTTCAGGGGTGAACGTTTTGGATTGCGCAAATGGTTTAGGCCAAATGTTACAGCCTATGCCTATCATCTAGTTGCATATCTACTAGCCCACATGTGTCGTCTAGTTGTAGACCTTCCGCCCTACTTGAAAGGTCTAAAGTAGCAATTGTGTAGACGTGCATCCTTATCAGATTGGCTAGATCCACTAACCAGTGTCTAGCCATGGGAGCCGCGTCATTCCTAGAAGAGCCTGGTGTTTTTCGCTCATCACACGGCTAGTTGCACACTACCACCATGAATGAGTGGGACCTCAAAACCAGACCCTTGGAAGCCCACTTCCATCGCTGGCAACCGCCATTCCTAGTTGCCTAGAATCCCAGAATTTGACAACTGGGTTCTGGGCTTAGCAACCAGAAGTTGAAGGGACTCAAGTGTTTGATTTTGTGTGCTCCCCTTTAAGAACATTTTAATGTAAGTTGTTCTGTGTTGTGATTGGCTATGACCATTACGAAGTTCTTGGAGGACAACGGTTAAGGTTGTAGAATCCAATCTCGTGAGGTAGCACTAGGTTCTATAAATATACCCATTTACGACTAAAGAAGGGATGACCAATTGAGATTCGATTGACGAACGTGCTATAGATGATCAGTGACTAGTAATTGAGCACTAGTCACCGAGCAACCCTACGACCGTGTCACCAATGCTTGTGACCAAAGGCCCATCGCTCGCTTGTCTAGTCATTGTTTACCATATGAGGCTCTCGATCAAGGACACCAGCGACAACCTCCCCTTTTGTAGGTAGGTCTTCTTCCTGACTACTGACCTCCTCCCCAATAGGGCGTGTGATCATGCATGCCCAAGGGGGATAGTCCAACTCCTAGCTCATAACATGGTTTTCTCCCCCTGTCAATCAATCACCCATGACTTCGACTAGACGGTGGTCGATTGTATTGGGGGCCACCCTCAGCCCCTTTGCTCTTCCTCTTGCTTGGCAATTTCTTCGAGATAGGAGAAGGTTTTCAATCATCAGTTGAGGGGGGGGATGGACAAGGTGGTTCCTTAACTTGACATAATAGCAAGTCTGTCTGAGTAGGATGTCACTTCCCCTCCAATGATCCATCATTTGTTATTGGTTACTTGATGTTTTTGTTTGTCTTATCTTTTCATTTTAGTCTTTTACTTTTATGCTTGTACTCGTTGTGGAAATCTTTGTGGCTACATGCTTTACGTGCCACATTCCTTATTATCTGTTCCTATTTGGGGCCAACCCTTAGATGTTTCAACCTGCACACCCAGCCTAAGTCCAAACCTTACAGCCCTTGCATGGCGTCAAAGTGTGAATGTTACAAGTTGTGCGTGTCATCTGGGTTGAATGTTACAGCCAAGACATATCATCCAAGCTAAATGTTATAGCTAAGACGTATTGTCCAAGCACAGACCTACCAGTCAGGGTGTATGAGTCAGCCTCACAAGGTGAGGCATGGGACCTGGCCGCTAGTGCCTCAATTTTTGTCTTTCTTACGAGTGAGTGTGTTAGGTGTCGGCCCTCATGCTCAATACCCTAGATGACTTGCTCCCTTCATGACCTTGGGCACTTAGCATTTGTGTGTGATGGGATGTACAAAGAAACTTGACTTCTAGCACCTCGGGTTCTAGCCTATCGACTAGCAGATGAGTTAGGTGCCGACCCTATGCCCAGCACCATCGATGGCTCGCCTCCTCAGTCTAACCATTGCCCCTTGTCCGACCTCGTGGCTAGCTTCACACGGGCGATTAGTGTTGTCTCTTCGTACCATGCTCATTTTCTTATTTTTACGCTTATGCCCTATTATGGTCTGCATCTTGAGAGAAGGACGAAACCTCGCCTTTGGCACCTTAGATTCCACCCTGTCGGCCAGCAAATGAGCTGAGTGCCGACCTTATGTCTAGTACCCCCGATGGCTCACTTGGTCGTTCCTTCTCTCACCCCACGTTCGACCTCATGACCAGCGTCATGCGAATGATCCATTTTAGTTTTCTACATGATAGCTCGACACCTATGCGTGAAAGTGTGGATTGTGCACTAGAGTGGGGGTAAATAGCAATTTAAAAATCGAATCATAAATTCGTTTGGAAGCATTTCAATAAGTAAGCACAAAAAAATTGTGAATAAATGAACACAAGGATTTTTATGGTGGTTCACCAAAAGGCTACGTCCACCCCCAAGTTATCTAAGCTTGTGCCTAAGTCTAATTGTTGGCATCCCATTTTTTATACACGTCATATGTACATTGCTTCAATTTTACACTTTGGTATAGTTCAATACAATTTAATAGACATGCACCTTAACCTTGCTAGATTTTAATTAATGGACATTCTTCTCCATGTGAGTGGAACTTGTTTTATTTGATTTTTATTAAGTTTTCACTAAATTTAATCAACGGATATTCTGCTCTAGGCGAGAGGAACTTCTGTTGGTTCTTTTGCTTTTGTTGAATTTTCTCTAAGTTTCATCAACGGATATTCCTCTCCTGACGAGAGGAACTTCCATTTGGCTATTTGTTTATTTTATGAAACTTCCGTTTGGCTATGTTTATTTTACGAAACTTCCTTTTGATTATTTGTTTTATTTTACGGAACTTCGGTTTGATTATTTGTTTTATTTTACAGAACTTCTGTTTGACTATTTGTTTATTTTATGGAACTTCCATTTGGTTATTTGTTTTATTTTATGGAACTTCCATTTGACTATTTGTTTAGTTTATAGAATTTTTGTTTGATTATTTGTTTTATTTTACAGAACTTCCATTTGAGTATTTGCTTATTTTGTGGAGCTTCCGTTGGGTCATTTGCTTTAATTAAAGTTTCACTAAATTTTTGCTAGCCCTAAATATTTTAATTAATTCACGATGAGCTATATAGTTATGCTCGTTACTTTACGATGAGCTGTAGAGTGATGCTCGTTACTTTATGGCAAATCATAAAGTAATGAGCTCCCATACTATTCTCTGATGGTACTTCCATCATTTCTTAGCTTTTATGTGGTAGAACTTCCATCTAGCTTCATTGGGTGAAAGCTCACCCAATGGACCATTGGGTCAATGCCTTTTTTAAACTTTCCACCTTCATTGAGTAAGCGCTCACACAATAGACCCAGTCCATTGTGTCAATGTTGTTTTGGCTCTGTACCTTTGTGGGGTGAGAGCTAAAACAACGAACTTGGTTCGTTGTGTCAACGCCCCTTTAGTAAAGTTTGTTGGTTTATTTCTATCTAATTTTCGTTTTTATTTAGTTTTGGTTTTTTATGTAATTTCTATTATTTTATTTAATTTACGCTTTGTCATTTAATCTCTATTTTATTTAATTTTTATTCTTATTAATTTTCCACTTTTATTTAGTTTCTGCTTTTTCATTTTTGCTTGTTATTCCTATTTTTATTCTAGCCAACAGATATTTCTCTTTAGGTGAGAGGAAATTCCACTAGACTCGAATGCTTTAATTTATGGTCATAACTTTGTGGCAAGCCATAGGGTAAAACCCTTTAGTTTATGTTAGACCGTAAAGTAACGAGTCCCTATTCTCTTATTTTACAGAACTTCTATATATTTGACGGTACTTTCGTCAAACCTTAACTCCCACTTTTTATTTAGTTTTGGCTTTTATGTGATTTTCACTTTTTATATATTTAATTTTTTCCTTTCTATTTAATTCTCACTTTTATTTATACATTTAATTTTTGCTTTATTTAATTATTGATTTTAGTTAACTTTTACTTTTTGCTTGGTTTCCATTTATTTATTTTATTCCTATTTTTATTCCAACCAATGGATATTCCTCTCCATGAGAGGAAATTACATTGGTTCACAATTCAGAACATCAATCATTTTAACGATTTTAGCCTATTCCCAAAATAGAACTTTTCAGAACATGATTCAGAATATCTTTGGTTATTTCGATTTTCTCAGAGGTAATGAATGGATAGAACTTTTTGAAACATGGTTGGGAATATCATTCATTATTTCGATTTTCTTAGTTCCAAGGTAATTTGTTATTCCGAATTACCCCCACTTGTTATTCCTTCGGTATAATGATTTTCCCCTCTTGAAGCAAGGTCAAACACCTCCATGCCAAGCATCCCACCTCTAGTCCACTAATGCCATGCCTCCAAGATGAAGGAGCATGGTTGTGCTAGGGGGTTCAGTCTCCTATCAGTCAAGAAAGTAGGAATTTGCAGGGGATGGTAGGGATTAGGTGAAGAAAATTGTGAAAATGGTAGAGGGGTCGGCCATAAGGGAAGCCTCCTACGATCATTCAAAAGATCCTGTGTTTTTCACTTCAAAAAGGAGGGCAACTGGAGCTGTGGGAGGGGCAAGCAGTCGAACCTTTTCAAATCCCATCCTTCTCTGCAAATGTAGCGACTAAACCTATGGAGGGGAACACTTGCTCATGCGTAGCCTCCAGTTTGGACGTGCCCTAGCTTGCTGGCGACTGTTCTTGGTTGCTGATCTTCCCCAAAGGACCTTCGACAGGTAGGGTCCTCTTTTATTCATCAAAATGTAAACTTAAAATTCTAACTTTATGCTACTTATTTTCTTGAATGTTTGTCATCATGCTTGAATGCTTGATTCGATTGTTTGTTCTTGTTTGTATGTCATTTATAGTAGTTTTTCTTGGCAGTAGTTTGAGTTTTAGGTTAAATGTTTCTCAAATATTCATCAAGCATGAACACCATCACTTTAACTACATTTAATTTTCACTTAGATGTTAAAGCCCCAAACATTGAACCCTAAAATTGGTAACAATCAAAATCGTAATCTCAAGACAAATATCAAACCCTAATCAAAACAATGACCCCAAGCATCATGTCAGCTTTTGAACAACCATTTCATTTTATCAAACTTTAAAGAACAATCTTTTCATTTCAACATTAAACCTCAAATATCGAAATATCATCGTTTAAAATAAGGACAACAAAAACCCATTAGAGTAAAACCTCTTTTCATACTTATTTTAGGTCAACCGACCCAACCCTTTTCTTTATGCAACATTAAAACCCTAAAATCAAACTAAAAATCCTTTTCTTGGAGTAAAACCCATATGGAAAATAACAGAGGTCGATTTTTAAATTGAGCACATAGGGATTCTTAACACCTTACCTTCTGAGTACCTTAGATCCTTACCCAAAATCTTAAAAGCCCTAGACCTTTTAGGCCTTGACTGGACAGTTCATGAGGCTTGCCTTAGGTTCCGATCTTCACCTTCTTGTTTTCCTAGTTTTTAGCATAAAAATTAGGTGACGACTCCAAACCCTTGATTTCCTTAGTTATCTTTGATTAGATAATTAGGTCAGTGGTTAGTTGTCAAAATCTAGATCATTGGGAGTTGCAAACTGGCTTTCTATAATTTCAGATGTACACACTAATCCAATATAAAGAAACAATTACAGAAGGTGTTGAAGGTCGAACACCAAACCAATCAGTATAAGGATTTAAGGTTGCACCCCTTAACCAACCAACATAAGTGTTTATGGTAGAACACCTGAACCCACCAAGGATTTATGGTTGAATCCTCCAACCAACCAAGTGTTTAAGGTCAAATATTTCAACCAAGTGTTTAAGGTCAAACACTTCAACTAACCAATTATTTATGGTAGAACACTTAAACCAACCAACTGCTTAAGGTAGAACACTATTGAGTATTTTTTTTGATGATGAATGGTTGATTAATATTTTAGTAATATTCGATGGATATTTAAAGTCTTAATTATATTTGTTAATTATCTATTTATAATAATTTTAGAAAAAACCTGAAATTATCTAGAAATATTATGGTAATTATTGCTTAATTATTTAACACTTGTATTTTCAATTCAGGTTAAGTGTTTAAGTTAGTGGAAACTCTAAAAGGTTATAGCAAGGGAGGAAAGGAGGTTGTCCTCCTTGGTGCGTGCAGCATTGCATGACCCCAAGGAGGGGCTCCTCTCGTCAGAGGCGTCCGAGTGTACCTAAAAGGAGAGTTGGTGATGGTCGAAAGAGATCCTTTGTTACTATCGACATTCCTACAGTTTTCATTCTCCATAGGGTTTGTAAGGGTCTCTCTCATGGAAGTGACGTGCCCTTATATAGGGGTCCTTTCCTATGCCTTTGTGGGTTCAGGTATGGTATCTCAATGTGTACTTTGTATTCTATCTCAGGATTTATGCCACTCATTAGGTGTAGGGTTTAAATAGTGCTAAAATGATCCTGCGGTGCCTTGGTGCTCTCGTTAGAGCACACCATCTAGATATCAGCTGGCGTCTGAGTTGAATGTATCGGCCACTGGGATGAAGGTACTGGCTACTGGGATTGGGCCCAGTCATGGGTTTGGTACATCAAGGGTGAATGTACCATGCACCTTGACCCGTAGAGGAATCTCCATTGAATCGGGGAGGAATTTCCTGTATAAAGTTAGGAGGGTCAGCCTAAACCATCCATATTGTTTAGGCATAACTATACACAGGTTCCTTGCATTTAGATGATGTAGCGCTTTTGAGAGAAGTGGGGGTCTGGTGTCTGGCCATTTGGTAAGGGTACCATTGGCGTTGGGTGGGTGTCCAGCATCTGCGTCAGGGGCCGGAACCTAGCCCCTACTATGGGGGATTAGTGGAATTTCCCTTTTCTCAAGAGGAAAATCCACTACTCCATTGAAACTTTGCTAAAATCAGAGAGTTAAGCTTAACTCTCCAATGAAATTGGGAAGTTAGCATAAAGCCCTAGAGGCACATATTTAGGGTGAAGTGTGGAGACTGGTAGTTGGGGATGTGTACTAGCCTACAAGCTGGTTGTCGAGTACTTACCAAGAATCTGGATGTGTGAAGGATCAAGTGCAACGGCAATGGGACCTCGTTGCAGAAAGCGATTTGGTAACAGACGTTTGTTGCGAAAAAGGGCAGACAACGGAGTTCTGTTGTGAGAGGACCAAAGGAATTTCCTCTCGCCCGAGGGAGAGCCGGGAAACCAATAGCCAAGGACATGTACTGGCTTGCAGGTCGATAACCACGTACTTACTAGGAATCCAGGTTAGAGCTGAGTGTGGGGGGGGGTCAACAATTAAAGTACTGAATCAAATCGATAAGTCCCATCTCTTTATTCAGATTCTCAGTACAATCAGAAGAATTTTGTGTTTTTCTTTTGTGATATAAATATAAGAAAATATATAAACTCATAAAAGTTGAGAAAAACATAAATATCAAATATATATATATATTTGTTTTCTTATTTACCTAGGAATAGATTAGTTTTGATTAATGGATGTTACATTTAGACATTAGTTAACCTACATATACCAAGGTTTAATCTTAATCTAGAAATTGTATTTTCATCTAAAGGTTTTGTAAATAAGTCAGCCAATCGTTCAGATGTAGGAACATGCTTTAACTTAATATTTTCTTTTATTACATTATCCCTTAGAAAATGGTGTCTCACTTCAATATGTTTTGCTCTTGAATGTAAAACAGGATTCTTTGACAAATTAATTGCAGAGCTACTATCATAGAAAATTTGAGTGGGTTCAAAAGTGTGATTAAAATCTTTTAAAGTTTGTTTGATCCATAGGATTTGTACACAGCAAAGTGCAGCAACTACATATTCAGTTAGTTGTAGATAAAATTACACAATTTTGCTTTTTGCTAAACCATGAAACTAAAGAATTTCCTAGTAATTGACAAGTGCCACTAGTACTTTCTCTTTCTGATTTACAACCTATGTAGTCAGCATCACTAAAGCCTTTGGTTCCTTGTAGATACTTAAAAATTCTTTTAACAGCTAATAGGCATGACTCCTTAGGATTAGATTGATATCTAGCACAAGTACACACACTAAACATAATGTCTAGTTGACTTGCTGTCAAATAGAGTAATGAACCAATCATACTTCTATATTATTTTAAATTTACAGATTTTTCAAAATTATCTGTATCTAATTTGGTGATAGTACTCATAGGTGTATTTTTATTTTTAGTTTTTCCAAATCCAAACCTCTTTTATAAATCTTGAGTATATTTTTCTTGAGAAATAAAAATCCCTTTATCTAATTGCCTAATTTGCAAACCTAGAAAGAATGATAGTTCATCGATCATACTCATTTCAAATTGACTTGTCATGTCATTTGAAAATGATTCAACCAATTTTTCATTTGTTGATCCAAATATAATGTCATCAACATATATCTGAACTACCAAAATATCATTTTCAGTTCTCTTGATAAAGAGTGTATGATCTACCTTTCCCATGGAATACCCTTTTTCTGCAAGAAATTTAGATAATCTCTCATACCAAGACCTAGGTGCTTGTTTAAGGCCATAAAGAGCTTTCTTAAGCCTATAAACATACTCAGGATTTTGTGAATATTCAAAACTAGGAGATTGTTTTACATAAACTTCTTCATTTATATAACCATTTAGAAAAGTAGTTTTAACATTCATTTGATGTTACTTAAAATTCATAAAACATGCAAAGCTAATAATATGCAGATAGATTCTAGTCTTGCAACAGGAGCAAATGTTTCATCATAATCAATTCCTTTGTCTTGCTTGTAAGCTTAAGTGACCAATCTAGCTTTATTCTTGACTATATGACCAGTTTCATTAGTTTTGTTTCTAAACACTCATTTTGTTCTTATAATCATATGATTTTTGGGGGGTGGTACTAGATCCCATACTTCATTTCTAATGAATTGGTTTAGCTCATCTTGCATAGCTATGTACCAAAATTCATCAGATAATGCATCATCTACTTTCTTAGGTTCTAACATAGAAACAAAAGCATAAGCACCACATAAATTGAATACTGAAGATCTTGTCCTAACACCTTGATTAGGATCACCTATTATCTGATGTGTAGTATGAGATGAAGCATAATGCCAAGACCTATGATCTCTTTGAACATTCTCTTCTATATTGGCATTTTCTTCCATTTGATTATCATTATTTAAATTCATATCTCTTATCCTATCAGATATATCTTCTATTTCTCTGTCAACAATATGGAAATCTTCAAGGAGAGTTTCTGGATCTTCATCATTGCTAACAACTTGTTTAACTTCCAAATGAGAATTTTCATCGAAATTGACATGTAGGGATTCCTCAATGATTTTTGTTGATTTATTATAGACTCTAGAAGCTTTACTCCTAGTAGAATAACCAACAAAAATACCCTCTTTAGATTTGGCTTTGAATTTATCTCTACTTTCCTTAGTGTTTAATATAAAACACTTACAGCCAAATGGTTTCATGTAATCTATTTTACAAACCCTATCATACCATATCTCAAAAGGTGTTTTATCAATAATAGGACGTAAATGTACCCTATTTATGACATAACATGCTGTATGTACTGCTCTGCCCAGAAGAACAGTGGTGTTTTATTCTCATTTAGCATAGTTCTGGCCATTTCTTGAAGTGATCTATTTTTACGTTCTACTACATTTTGTGAAAGAACTCTAGGAAATGAATACCTATGATCTATGCCCAACTCTTCACAAAAGGTGTACATTTGATTATTATCAAATTTTATACCATGATCAGTCCTAAGTTTTTGAATTTTAACACTTTTCTCATTTTGTACTTTATTACAAAATACTTTAAATGTTTCAAAAACTTCAGTCTTATGTGCTAAAAAGTATATCCAAGTGAATCTTGAATAGCCATCAACTAGTACATAAGCATAATGTTTACCTCCTAGACTGGTTGTTCTAGTTGGTCCAAATTAGTTCTTATGTACTAATTCTAAGACTCTTTTGCTTGCTATTTCATTTAATGATTTAAAGGATGTTTTATGTTATTTACCTAATTGACATGCTTTGCACATAAACTCATTTGAGTATTTAATGCTAGGTAAACCCCTAACTAGATCTTTTCTAAATAGCTTTTCTAATTACTTTATATTTGAGTGTCCTAACCTTCTATGCCATAATTGAATTTCAGCTAACTTTGCAATCAAATAGGCATTTACATTTATAACGTCTGTTGACCCCCATGCTTAAGGATCTATTGGGCGGTCAATCGGCCATTCACTGGCATGCCGGTATATCACCTCGGCAGTTAGTTCCCCCAAATTCCCCCCAGCAAAGTCCTACTTTGCTAGCATTGAGGCCCATGTTCAAGACTTATCAGGTCAACGGGTAAATCAACCGGCCAACCATCGACACGCTGGTAAAATACCTCAGTGGCCAATCTCTAACTCTCCCACCAACATGCAGGTATGCTCATCAACATGTCCAATCCAATTTTCGGGGAAAAGGACACGGTTGCCGTAGCCTCAGCCAGCGCACAATCTCGGCTATCCGCCGCAGCCTATTCCCTCGAATCACTGGCTATATACCTGGCACACCCCGATCCCCACTACCCGGCACCCAGCTAACGCACCGCAGCTGCTAGGTAGCCAACTGGGAAGATAATTCAAATCAATTGGAAAGATACGAGGAGATTTAATTACTTAAATCTCGTAATTAATCAATCACGTGGATCACACGATTGAATCAAGATGTATGCGGAGTTTCCATCCTGGGATCACTCGAAGAAGGAAGGTGATTCCCTATATAAAGGGACCATCCGCTCCATTTCAAGAGACGGCTTTTTAGAAGGGCTTTTTGACAGCCTTTTCGAGATTCTAAAGGAGGAGAGCTACTCGGAGCCCCGGCACCCTCTTACCGCACCAGAGCGAGGACTTCTGACCACCACCGATGACTCCCTGTAGGTAAGCTCCCTCTTTCTCTGCCGTCATACGTATGATTTAGCACCATTTTCTCGAGCCCCGACCATACTGGACCTTCCCCACTCAAGGGAAAGGTCAGAGGACATGCCCGGGTGTCATTCCTACAGATACACTTCCGAAGGTACCAGCAGCCTCCCTCTTGGCTGGGTGAATCCACCTGCTTAGAGACGGTCGTCCCTGCTTAGAGACGAGTCCCGTCTCCCGAGACTAGGTGTAGAAATCTCTACACTCGGAGGTTGAGGCGGCAAATCGGGTGAACATTCGGTCCCAAACCTAAATGTCTGGTAGGTCGATAAGTAGACCCACCAAACCTCTGACTTTTCAGCCAGAAGTTCGTTACAGGGGCTATGGTGTCTATATTCACGTTTTCATCTCTTTCTCGCTTACCTTGTCTAAAGAGGCAAAGCTGCCCTCTCGATGACCAAGAACGGCTTTCGAGATGAGGCCATTGGCATGCATCATTGCCGACACCGGCCGTCTGGGTGCACGAGCATGTACACCCTGACGGCTTCCCTTTTACCGAGAGGAGCAAAGTTGCCCTCCCGATTCCCCGTAAAGGCTTCCGGGATGAGGCCACCAGCATGCATCCTTGCTGACGTGGGCCCTCTAGGTGCATGAGCATGTACACCCCGATGGCTTCCCTTTTACCGGGAGGAGCAAAGTTGCCCTCCCGATGCCACGGAAAGGATTCCGGGATGAGGCCGCTGGCATGCATCCTTGCCGATGCCAGCCGTCTGGGTGCACGAGCATGTACACCCCTACGGCTTCCCTTTTACCAAGAAGAGAAAATCTTCCCTCTCGATGCCCCGGAAAGGCTTCCGGGATGAGGCCGCCAGCATGCATCCTTGCCGACGCCGGCCATTTAGGTGCATGAGCATGTACACCTCGATGGTTCCCTTTTACTAGGAGGAGCAAAGCTGCCCTTGCGATGCCCTGGAAAGGCTTCCAGGATGAGGCCGCTAGCATGCATCCTTGCCAACGTCGACCGTCTAGGTGCACGAGCATGTACACCCTGACGGTTCCCTTTTACCGGGAGGAGCAAAGCTGCCCTCTCGATGCCCCTGAAAGGCTTTTGGGATGAGGCTGCCAGCATGCATCCTTGCCGACACCGGCTGTCTAGGTGCACAAGCATGTACACCCCGATGGTTCCCTTTTACCGGGAGGAGCAAAGCTGCCCTCCCGATGCCCTGAAAAGTCTTCTGGGATGAGGCCATCGGCATGCATCATTGCCGACACCGGCCATCTGGGTACATGAGCATGTACACCCCGATGGTTCCCTTTTACCAAGAGGAGCAAAGTTGTCCTCACGATGCCTCGGAAAGGCTTCCGGTATGAGGCCATTAGCATGCATCATTGCTGCCGCCGGCCATCTGGGTGCACGAGCATGTACACACCGACGGTTCCCAATTGCCGGGGGAAGCGAAGCTGCTCCCCCGATCCCCTGGAAAGTCTTCCAGGATGAGGCCAGGTTTGGCTGGGCTGATTGTCGTGGTTTTCCATTATAGAGCCGAAGAGAGGTCGAGATTACCTAGGCTGTCTGGGGGTGCCTAACACCTTCCCCAATAGTACCCTAAGTCTCGTATCCAGTTCTCTCTTTTTTCACAAAGTGTTACACGATTTTATGTCATTCCTGTGATTTTTATCGTTTCGATGGTGGAAGGACACTTCCCCATCCGGTTTTCCTTGTTTTCTACCCAAAAATAAGGTGGCGACTCTGTTTAGTGAGCCATCTGCCCCACGTGGTGACACGCTCACACAAACACCTTTCAATTCTCTGTACCTCGGCCCATCTGCCGGCTATGCCGGTAGAACCTCATGGGCTTCCGAGTGATAGCCGGATGAAAGAGAGGGTACATATTTTTGGTGACTCCGTTGGGGAGACTCGCTACATTGTTATCAATTAAGTGACTCAAACTCTTGTTTGTACGGCTCTTTTACAGTCAGTCTTTTATTTCCCACTAGGATTTTTAGCGTACTTATCGCATTTGCTAAGTGAATCCACTTTCAAATGCATTGAACCGAATCACCCTTCTTTGGTTCCCTTGCAGATCCTCCGTGTAGATTCTCCTTGTAGACCACTGCAGCTCACAAGTTCCGGACCCCGCTGGCTCCCCTTGTCCAGACCCGCTCACAAGCAAGAGCAATGGCCACCAGTTTTGCTGCAACGTCCGAATCTTCCCCTTTTGTCACTACGGCCGCCTCTGTGCTACTATCCGTGGTTCTAAGCCCACCACCGCTTGTCGTCACCAGGACGAACTTCACCAAGCCGATCATTGTGCCTGCTGGAGTCGTGGCATTCGACAATGTCACGTCACATCCTACGTTTCCCGCTTCTCTAGCTACTGGAACTAAAGGTGATAGACCGGTTCCCATGCGGAACACCAGCCCATCCTACCAGCCACCCTCAAACATGGAGGGCATAGAAAGGGCTGACGCCTTCCAGCTGCCCCTGCTAGGACATTTTGAGCAAACTCTCCTGGCTCACCAATTGGCTTGTTACCAACAGCAAGGGATTAGTTCGATAATCCCACCCAGGCCAACTGTCCGTGTCCCAGAGATGCCACAAACTGAAGAATATTATGTTGTCACCATCCCCGTGGCGGGTCAGTTCTTCCAGCCACCACTACAGCCGACGACTGCTGCTACTGCCACCCCGATACCTGACATATAGGGGCAACTACTCCAGAGGATAGCTGAACTGGAAGCGTCCTTTCGGAACATGAGGTTTGGCCCACCGGAACCCTCTTGTTCATTCCAGAACCTCTGTTTCTATCTGGAGGCGATGCTCCCTCTTGACTTCAAGATGCCCGAACTAGTCAAATACAACGGGCACGGTGACCCCCACGAGCACCTCCAGGCCTACTGTAGAGACATGGAGGCACTACAACACGAGGAGAAGCTCCGCATCCGACTATTCCAGAAATCTCTCCAAGGACCTGCATTGTCATGGTACATGTCCTTGGACTTGACAAAGATCTACACCTGGGAGCAGCTGGCGTACATGTTCCAGGAATAGTATGCATACAACTTGGACTTGGCACCCAAGTTGGAGGACCTCCGCAGCCTCTGCCAATGAGAAAACAAGCTGTTCAGTGGCTACGTTGGCAGATGGAGGGCCCTAGCGTCTCAAATCTGGGACAAACCGGCCGAGGAAGACTCCTTGGACATGATTGTACAGGGCACTCAACCATCACTGGCAGCGCTCCTATGCATTCCGTCATACACCATGTTCTCCCAGCTGATCAAGGCCAGCAGCTGCTTGGAGGGGTTCTTGAAGTCAGGAAGGTTTTCGGCCCTTCCTTTTGGGGCCAACACTAGAGGAAATATCCACCCTAGGCCGCCGGTCATAGGTGACAACACGGGCAACAATTACGGCTTCCGAAGGAACAACAACGCACAGTCGTCTCCTGTGACGGTTATGGTAGCCGTGCCCCCGCCATATCAGCCGCAATAGGTGTACGCCCCTACCCAGGAGTATCGTCCGCCGGCTATCACCCCAGTTCAGCAATCGGTCTACACCACTCGAGCGATCGTGGAGGCCAAGGGCTCCACCACTGGCAGTCGCACCCGTGCCACCGATGTCACGGCAATGGTAGGTAGTGGCCCCAGGATCCTCTCAGGAAAGGAACCAGGGGCAAAATGGGTGCTAACCAACAGCGCCCCATCCAGTAGCAACCATGGCAACCACACCAACCGCCCCCACAGTCATAGCAGCTGCGCATAATAGAGTACATGCCGCTCCCAGAACCACTAAGCCAGGTGTTCCGTGGGGCACAAACACTACTCACGCTCCCTCCTGTCAGACCACCCTCGGCTATTCTTCCCTCCTGGTATAACTCGCAGTAGTACTGCTAGTATCATAGATCTGTTGGCCATGCAACTGACCACTACTGGACATTGAGATAGGCTATCCAGCGTCTCATCAACTCGGGAACCATCGAGCTTCAACAACCTCCCATATCTCCCGAGCCGAGCTAGCAGACTTTCCTGAATCATATGGGAAACTCCCAGGTGAACACTGTCTTCCTAGGTGCCAAGAGACGGCATTCGCTTGAAGGGTTCCAGCATATGCAGCCGGTGTCCACATATCCAACTAGACGCGGGCAAGGGACAAGGAGATCCCTCTCTTCAACACGGCCATTGGGAGCCAAAACCATCTGGCTGAACCCGGTCGACCTCATCCATCCGATCCACACCTTGCCGATGCTAGAGGAGCTTCGGCCATATTACCAGCAACTGCAATCCTCCATCCTCACTGTCCACAACCACCGATGGAGGAAGCAGTCTCCACGACCTACACTGCAACAAGGGCCACCCCCGTATTCTAGAAAACCCTTTGTTCGGGTAGCGCCTGTGGTTACCTCGTTAGGGGCGTCGGGTGTCGGGACAGCCATCCCAGCTCGACTTAAGGTAATCCTCTACTCTCCTACTGCCCCAGTCAGAGCGGCCATCCCTGCGATGCCTCCAGTCCCCAAGGTCTCTACGGCAACTTTCACTCCCTCGGCTAGCACTTCGGCCAGTGCAGTCACTTTAACAACTGCGACCTAGGCATCGCTCCAACCACATCTGACTAGGTAGCAGTTCACACCTTTGACCGTGCCAGCCACATCCTCCCTTGAGCAGTGTAAGGGCAAGGAGGCGTCTGTCTCTCCGGCTCTCCCCTCATTCCAGCAACAGCCATCCGCATGCATGGCTATAACCAGGTCTGGCCAGGTATATCAACCAAAGCCGCTCCATGGGGGGATCTCCATCGTAGGAGTGCTAGACCAGCCATCGATTGGTGGTTGCCCGCTCACTACTGTCCCCAGACTTATCAATCCAGCTGCAGGGGATACGGGCAGACATCTCACTATGGGATCTACTCTGGTCCTCCACCGAGCACCGGGAAACTCTTCTCAGGGTACTGCAGGTGGAAAAGGTGAACCAAGGCCTTACTCTTAGAGCCATAGAAGGAATGGTGGCCACAGTGACAGTCTCGTCCTTCGTCTACTTCTCAGACTTGGACCTCTCGCCGGCCGGGATCGATCACAACTTGTCCTTGTACATCTGGGTACAGTACAAGGACCTCTGCATCCCCATGGTCATGATCGACGATGGATCAGGGCTAAACTTGTGCCCACTACAGGTCTTGCACAAGTTGGGGATTAAAGAACAAAACTTACTCCCCACGGACCGAGTAATGAGAGAGTTTGACGGCACTCTCCATGAAGCCAAAGGTGAAGTTGTCCTTCCCCTCATCATCAAACCAGCAGCCTTCGATGTTCCGGTACACGTGATGGACATTCCCCCAAGCTACAATCTCATCTTGGGCCGCCCATTCCTCCACCAAAATTCCATTGTACCTTCCACCCTTCACAGGATGCTCAAATTCTTAGGGAAGGGGGAGGTCATCGTTATGTTGGCGGAGAATTATTACCACCCAAGACAGTCTGTGGTTGCCGTAGCATCTTCCGAGTCACAACACCTGACACCGGCTACCACCTCACCACCCGATCTCTAGAACCCAACTGCCTTCAACTATCTGTCTAGGTGCATGGAGCCTCGGGAGGACAACCCATAGCCAAACTAGGAGCTAGAAGATTGTTTGCTGTGGTTGTTCAGAGAATCTCCAGCATGCAGTGAAGGTTTGACCCTTCACTAGCCTCCCCCGCGATCGCCCATCCTACCGGGAGAAACTATGGAAACGGACGTTGCGTCTGACTAGTTTATGCAAGGAAAGGGGATAGCAAGGTGCGCTCCTTCCCCCTCTCCTTCCACTTAGCACCGTAACACCCACCTAATGACCAAGGTGGGCACACCCCAGGCTTGTAGGTCATCAACGTCAAGAGGCAAGCCTGATGGCTTCTGGGTGACTCACGCTGAAAGCTGCTCCTTCAACAACGGGGCTTGGCATCCTACACACAAGTGCACCGGCAGCTGTGTCCTCAGTAGCCACCGCTTGGCAACTTGACCAAGTTGGCTGAGACTTGGCAGTCATACCAAGTATCTCGCTCGACATAGGGAACAATAGCAAAGAACCTTTCGGTCACCGGTACGATCATCCGAAAACCGTCAACTCTCTATAGGGGTGCTGCATCACGAAGTCGGGACAGCCAGCCTGCTCAGTCTAGGTAACACCTTCCACAAGCAGAATACTGGCCAACATCGCGGGGCAGAACTAGGGGCATTCTACCCCTCCTTCACCACGGTCACTCGAACAAGCGAACGTGACTAGCCTGCTGCATCCTCATCCAAGACTCCACTTGGGTTCCCCCTCCTATCTACATGGCCATCGGTCCCTACAATAGGGGTAGAACTAGGGGCATTCTGCCCCTCCCCCTCCTCATGCGCTAGGCAGCTAGAGTAGCAGACGAAGCTCGATGGTATGACACCTCGAGCAGGCGGGTATGACAAGTCTGTCGCCATCTCCCCCAGAGCCTTCCCGAGGTTCAGCACCATCTCTAATCGGCAGCCGACGCACCTACCCGGCACCTAGCTAGGAGACCACGGATGTAGCTCCTACCAAGTTCATCATCTGGCACCCCTTCAGCTTGAGGGTCAGCAATTCGTAGAAGACCTTGACGACTCCCACCAGCAAGATCAAGAACTTGAAGAGGTAGGTCCATGGGTCCAACCGCTCGAGTCCACCAGTATAACTTCTACTGACGAAGTTGAACTTGTAAACCTTGGGGATGAATAGCATCAAAAAGAAATGAAAATTACCACAGAGGTACCTGAGCCCTACTGGCAACAACTCCTCACACTCCTACGAGAATTTTTGGAAGTGTTTGCGTGGGATTATGAAGACATGCCCGGTTTGGATGAACGGGTAGTAGTCCACCGACTACCCATCAAAGCGAGAGCCCGCCTTGTGAAGTAGAAAGCTCGATGGATGAGACAGGAATGGGCCCAGAAGCTAAAGGAGGAAGCAGTTGAACGTCCGGTTCCTCCAACAGTACAACCAAATCCTCATGGTGGAAGAAGACAAGGAGAAGACCACATTCACAACCCCCTGGGGCATCTTCTGTTATAGGGTGATGCCATTCGGGTTCAAAAATGCTGGTGCTACCTACCAAAGAGCCATGACCACCCTCTTCCATGACATGATGCACAAAGAAGTCGAAGTTTACGTCGACGATATGGTAGTGAAGGCGCACACTCATCAATAGCATCTCAAGCACTCGAGAAGATTATTTGAGTGCCTAAGGAAGTACAAGCTCAGGTTAAACCCGTCAAAATCAACATTCGGGGCCACCACCGGAAAACTCCTCGACTTTGTCATCTGCAAACACGGAATTGAGGTAGATCCTGACAAGGCAGAAGCAATCATAGATATGCCTCCCCCACAAACGGAGCAGCAAATCCAGAGCTTATTGGGAAGGCTACAATACATCGAGTGCTTCATCTCACGCCTCATGCCGATTTGCGAGCCCTTCTTCAAGTTGTTGAAGAGAAATGCTAGCTTCACGTGGATTGCAGAATTCCAAGTCACCTTCGACCACATCAAGCAGCAGCTGTCTCGGCCACCGGTTCTCGTGCCACCTCATCCCCGGCGGCCGCTATTCCTATACATGTCAGTCATAGCTTCTTCCATGGGCATAGTGCTGGGCCAGCATGATACTATCAGTAGAATCAAGCAAGCCATATACTACCTTAGTAAGAAATTCACCGAGGTAGAGGAACGGTATGAGCTAATAGAAAAATACTGCCTCTCATTGGTTTGGACGGTGAAAAAGCTGCGACACTACCTGGTGGTCTACTCGGTTTTGTTGCTTAGCGGCCTAGATCACCTGTGCTACCTCTTCAACAAGCCGGCCTTGGTAGGCAGGTGTGTAAAATGGTAGATGCTCCTTGCCGAGTTCGACATCTAGTACGTATCCCAGAAATCCAAGAAGGCCCAAGCCATGGCCGATCGCCTTCAGACCGGCCGGCTGCGGATGTCCACCATCGGCTTTTTCTCACCAGCTGATTGAGAGGCCAGCTCCCTATGGCCGTACGTGACAAGCACGTCACATACTCGACCAGGGTTCATCATGGTCGCCGCCTTTAGACAGGTCGGCCACCGACATCTCAGACCGACGCCTCACCAGCTGATTGAGAGGCCAGCTCCCCGCAGCCATACGAGACAAGCACATCGCGTACCCGAACGGGGCTCATCACAGCCGCCACCTTTAGATCGGCAGGCCATCAGCGTCTCAGACCGACGCCCCACCAGCTAACCAAGAGGCCAGCTCCCCGCGGCCATACATGACAAGCACATTGCATACTCGAACGAGCCTCATCATGGCCGCCGCCTTCAGACAGGCCGGCCACCAGCTGATCGAGAGGCCAGCTCCTTGTGCTGTACGTGACAAAGTAGGTTGCGTACTTGGCCGAGGTTCATCACGGTCACCGCCTTCAGATAGGCCAGCCACCGGCGTCTTAGATCGACGCCTCACCAACTAACCAAGAGGCCAGCTCCCCATGGCCGTACGTGATAAGCACGTCGCATATCCGACTGGGGCTCATCACGGCCACCACCTTCAGATCAGTTGGTCACCGGCATCTTAGATTGACGCCCCACCAGCTGACCAAGAGGCCAGCTCCCCACGGCTGTACGTGACAAGCACGTCGCATATCTGACCGAGGCTCATCATGGCCACCGCCTTCAGACCGGTTGGCCACTGGCATCTCAGACCGATGCCCCACCAGCTAACCAAGAGGCCAGCTCCCTATGGCCGTACGTGATTGGTCGAGGCTCATCACAGCCGCCACCTTCAGATCAACCGACCACAGACACCTCTGCCTGACTCTCCACCAACTGACCGAGAGGTCAGCTCCTGATAGGTATGCTACTTTCCTTAGTGAATCCCCTCTTATGACTCACATGTCGCACGATGAACGCATGATAGGCAGGTCTAGCCCTCTAGTCATCCTACCTCATCCATACTAGAAAGGAAGAGGGTCGACAAAGCTAGTCAAACCTTCATCCCAAAAGTTGGTATGTTTTCTGGATCTTAGTCCACCAAAAGGTCTCTGTGCCCCCTCAGTCTCAGAACCGCAAAATGATCGAGTCACCATCCATTAGAAGAAACACTTGGAAGCCGGTAAATGACCCAGCCCTCATCCACAGCTTGTTGCCCCAATACTTACACACTCCACTGTCCAACTGGCCATCCACCATCTATCGCGTCCGACATACCCGGTAGTCGCATCCACGGCCAATGGTGAGAACAGTTTGTAGTAGCAGGTGGCACATCCGGCTCAAGAAGTGCTATCCAGACCTCTGGGATGAACTATCGACCCCAGGAGTGATACCAACTACATCTGGGTCACTACACCAAAAAACCAAGCATCCAAGCTTTTAACTCCGACGGTGTCAAGATAAAGCTGAGTGAGTAATCTAGGTTTGTTGTTATCTCCATAGTTTGTGTTGATTCTGAGCGATTACAAAATACTAGTGGGAGATCACTTCTCCCCCTGAATGAGCCTCGAAGTACTCCTCTTTTACCTAGCTTGAGTGCCACCCGACAATGAGGGAGATCACCAACTTTGGCTCCCTCTAGGTAAGGTATCCCCCTTGGTCCTGGTAACAACACCGTCAAGTTACTCTACTTGCCATGGGGAGGGCTAATAGCATTTTCAATTCAGTTTTATTTCCTTCTTCTATTTTGTAAAGAAAAAAAAAAAAGCAAAAAGAAGAAAACAAAAAAAAAAGAGAAAAATGAAGAAGAAGAAAAGTCAGTGGCTAGAATCCTTCTTCAAGCAAAAAAGAAAAAAAAAAGAGAAAAAGGAAAAGAAAAAAAATAAATAAAAGAAAATGAAGAAATGTTACTAGTTGCTGAGTCTTGAAAACATATGGACTCTTGTAAAGGGGAAGGGTAGATTTTAGGATTCCGCTGGCTATTGGTAGTCCTTTACCTGACTTGTCACGATTGACCAAGTGTCCCCTCTCTTCAGGGCTTGGCAACCCATCGAAGTCCGCTAATACAATCGAGTGCCAGGACCCATTTTCTGACACCCACTTCCCCCCTTTTTCTCTTGTCCTAGGGCTTGACATCCCAACTAAGTCGTTAGGACAAGGCTTGGCAACCCATTGAAGTCTGCCAATAAAATTGGGTGCTAGGACCCATTTTCCGACAACCACTTCCCTCCTTTTTCTCATGTCCAAGGGCTTGACATCCCAACTAAGTCATCAGGACAGGGCTTGGTATCCCTCACAAAAGACCTGCTGCCAGCTGCGTCCTCAGCAGCATTGGGCTTGGCATCCCACTAAAAGTCACTTCCAGCCTCGGGTTCCGATGCCCACATTTCCGGAACCTGCACTATTCTATCTGTTATCGTCGCACCCCTAGAGTGAACTTGTGAGGAAGAATTAGCATAACTGTGGGCAGAAGGACAGCTTTCGGATCTCTCCTCTTGACCTGTCTTGGTTGCCTTAGGGTCGCTTCCGCTAGACAAAGGAACCACGTTTCCAAATACACCCGTGTGAATGTCCAGCGGTTCCCTTTTGTTGTGAGGTGAGCCACCATTCATTCTCGTACTGGTTCGGATAGCACTATTGGGTCGGAACAGCCACCTTGTGCGGACTCCATCACAGGTAGCCACTTGAAAAATCCCCTTACCTCTTCCGTGCCACTATTCCTAAAACATCGGTGAATAGACTTGGCACCTGCCACCTTTACAGAACCAACGAGGCAGGACTCGAGAGAGAAGGCCACAAGGGAATGTCACAACACCTTCACACACCTCACCACATGTATTCACAGATAAGGGGAGGAAACGACACCTCCTCCCCACCCTCAGAAACTAACGTACGAATGAGTGTGCAGGTAAAGAAGCCAGTTGGGTCAATCAGCCGGCTACCGCTTAGGAGGCATGGCTACCCACGGACGGCTAGCACCTCGGTCGTGTCCAACATCAGGACGATAACTGTTCCTTGCAGGAACTAAGGGGACCCGCCCACGCGCATCGCCTAGTTCAGACAGCTGGACGGCAGAACGAGGACCCGCGCTAAACGAGCCGTCACACGGGAAAATGGTCGGTTGCTGGGTAAATCAGTCGGGAGCCGCTCGCGAGACACAGTGACCTAGATGGAACAAACACTCATGGAGCGAAGGAGTTGCAGTCGCGCAATACCCAACTCAAAGTACCGGAAGCCGCTACCTACGATTTGGCTAAAACACCACCTCACACGAAGGTAAGACTGACTGATGGAGGGGGGAACAGCGGAAACCGCTATAGCGATTCGGCTTATGCCGGTATCCAGCACATTTGCCGTGACGCGAATACCCTCTCCATATTACTACCTCGCACCTTACTCACATACACACACACGTTCTTGGGTACATGATCCACAGGAAATATTTTTTTTTAAAATGATTGGTATTATTTAGAAAATTCCTTGTATTACAAGTGCGAGGGGGGAACAGCCACCCAGCACGGTGAACAGCTACTCGACCTCTGACAGCCGGTTGAAGTCAGCCTGCCTGCCATATAAAACACTCCTCAGTGCTAGGCGATCGTCCGCTGGGAGGACCAACTCCTGGTTGATGTCAGGAGGCGAGATGCCTTCGACTGCCACCTCATCGCAACTGGTTGCCGTGCGATACCATAGGAGTGCCATGCAGACTGATTCCACATTCGAGGTCACATCATTGGGCATTGCCGGTGGCACGTTAGGAGACTCTAGAAGAGGCTGCTATCTCCCAACCAACAACTTCCGGCACATCTGGTGCCGTGAGCTTTCGAGAGGAGCCTTCGCTCACCTTCTGCGTCATCTTCCGATAGATGAGAATCGGAGGCGATTGGATCCCCACACCGCTCTGATAGCCACCACCGGGAAATAGCATCGGCAGAAGGGGAGTCACACCCATTGTCCAAACGGATGGCCTCCACGCGGTCGGGGCAAGCGAGCTCCTCCATCGGCAGATCCTTCAGCGACAGGGGCAAGGTCTCGAGCCACTGCTGCACGGACGCGGCAGCCATCCGCTGTATGTGGCCCATGACATTTTTCTTCCTAGGCATTGGAAAGTGTAGCCGAAAGAGGAGATTGGTAGAAAAAGCATGGAACACCGCTGGAAGAGGGATGCCAACACCACTGACAACCAAATCAGGAAGCATCGAAGGAGGCTGCAACACCACCGCTGGTGAAAGAGGAACAATGTTGCTGCCGATGATGAAGGAGGAGCCGATGAAGGATGGGAAGAAAGTGAGGGAGAAGTGGCCGATGGAAGAGGAGATTAAAAAGGGAAGATGGTGGAGAAAATGAGGTGGTGGAGAAAATGAGAAGGTGGAGAAAATGCGAAGGTGGAGAAAATGAGAAGGTGGAGAAAATGAGGTGGTGGAGAAAATGAGAAGGTGAAGAAAATGAGAAGGTGAAGAAAATGAGAAGGTGAAGAAAATGAGAAGGAGGAGAAAATGAGGAAGGAGGAGAAAACGAGGGGAAGGGATGAAAGCTTTGGGTGCCCTCGCCCCTATTTATAGGCAAAAATACCACCCGGCTATCGACATCCAAGGCAGCCGCCGATTAAATTAACCGGTTGAGCAAAAATTGAGTAAAAAGGTGACAAGACGATTCCCTACGCAGATTCCTTACCATAGACGTGACATGTCCCTACACAGGGTTATTATCTGCTGGTTAATGGCAGGAAAGGTGATGAGACAACTCTCTACGCAGATTCCTGACCACGGCCAGCTCGCCCAAGGCAGTTTCTGGTTGGAAAATCATAAGTATAAGCCCAACACCCCCTTAAGGCGTCTTCTGGTTAGAGATCCAGAAGTGTAAGACCATCCCCTTTCAAGGCATCTTCTGGTTAGGCAACCAGAAGTGTAAGTCCGCACTACCTTGGCAACTCTCGGTTAAGATATCGAGAGTATAAATCCAATCATCTCGGTTCAGAGTGCATCATCTTTGAACCTCTCAAGACTTTTCCTGATGCACCTTCCAGGAAAGTCTATTTCATAATGAGCGATGGATATTCACAAAGTGTGAAACCTCACATTATTTCTAACTTACGCATGGAGGGTCATTCAACCCTAGGACGTCAGTTTCCTTCCACCAAGGTCATACAACCTCGCCTAAGGAGGGGCATTCTGTTGACTCCCATGCTTAAGGACCTATCGGGCGGTCAACTAGCCATCCATCAGCATGCCAGTATATCACCCCAGCAACCGGTTCCCCCGAATTCCCCCAGCAAAGTCCTACTTTTCTTGCATTGAAGCCCGTGCTCAAGACTTATTGGGTGGCCGGGTAAATCAGCCGGCCAACCACTGGCATGCCAGTAAAATACCCCGACGACTGATCTCTAACTCCCACCAACATGTAGGTACACTCATCAACATGCCTAGTCTGATTTTCAGGGAAAAGGACACGATTGTCGGAGCCTCAGCTGGCGCACAATCCTAGCTATCCATCGCAGCCTATTGCCCTGAATCACTGGCTATATTCCTGGCACACCTCGATCCCCACTACCCAGCACCCGGCTAACACACCATGGCTACCAGCTAGCCACCTGGGGAAGATAATTCGAATCAATTGGAAAGATACGGTGAGATTTAATTACTTAAATTTCGCAATCAATCAATCACGCGGATTGTGCAATTGAATCAAGATGTACGCAGAGTTTCCATCCCGGGATCACCCGAAGAAGGAAGGTGATTCCCTATATAAAGTGACCCTCCGCTCCATTTCAAAGGAGGGCATTTAGAGGACTTTTTGAGGGCTTTTAGATGGCTTTTTGACGACTTTTTCGAGATTCTGAAGGAGGAGAGCTACTCGGAGCCTTGACACCCTCTCACCGCACCAGAGTGAGGACTTCCAACCACCGCCGACAACTCCCTACAGGTAAGCTCCCTCTTTCTCTACTGTCATACGTGTGATTTAGCCTCATTTTCTCGAGCCCCGACCATACTGGACCTTCCCCACGCAAGGGAAAGGTCAGAGGACATGCCCGGGTGTCATTCCTTTGGATACACTTTCGAAGTAACCGGTAGCCTCCATCCTGGCCAGGTGAATCCACTTGCTACAGTCGAGATCAGTTCAGTCGCGACCCCTTCATCGGGTCTTTTTACATGGAAACTTGAATTTTCTTACGTGTTCTACGAATGCATTGTTGAGTTTTCCCTTGTTCTTTTCCTTTGAAATGACTAGTCACTGTTAGACGCATCATCTCCGCTTAGAGATGGCCATCTCCCTGAAGGTGTTCGCCTCTCCTGTCTCTTGAGACTAGGTGTAGAAATCTCTACACCCGGAGGTTGAGGTAGCAAACTAGGTGAACATCTAGTCCTAGACCTGGATGTCCAGTAGGTCGACGAGTAGACCCACCAAAGCTCTGGCTTTTCAGCCAGAAGTTCATTTTGGGGGCTACGACGTCGATATTCACGTTTTCATCTATTTCTCGCTTCCCTTTTACCAGGAGGGGCAAAGCTACCCTCCTGATGCCTCGGAAAGGATTCCGGGATGAGGCCATTGGCATGCATTCCTATCGACGCTGACCATCTGGGTGCACGAGCATGTACACCCCAACGGTTCCCTTTTACCAAGAAAAGCAAAGCTGCCCTCCCGATGCCCCAGAAAGGCTTCTGGGATGAGGCCGTCGGCATGCATCATTACCGACACCGGCCGTCTGGGTGTACAAGTATGTACACCCCAATGGTTCCCTTCTACCGGGAGGAGCAAAGTTGTCCTCCCGATGTCCTAGAAAGGCTTTTGGGATGAGGCCGTCGGCATGCATCATTGCCGATGCCGGCCATCTGGGTGTACGAGCATACACACCCCAATGGTTCCCTTTTACCGGGAGGAGCAAAGCTGCCCTCCCGATGCCTCGAAAAGGCTTCCAGGATGAGGCCGCCAGCATGCATCCCTGCCGACGTTGGCCATCTAGGTGCATGAGTATCTACACCCCGACGGTTCCCAATTGCCAGGGGAAGCAAAGCTGGTCCCCTGATCCCCTGGAAAGTCTCCTAGGATGAGGCCATGTTTGGCCAGGCTGACTGTTGTGATTTTTCATTTTAGAGCCGATGAGAGGTCGGGATTGCTCGGGCTGTCTGGGGGTGCCTAACACCTTCCCCAACAGTATCCTGAGTCTCGTATCCAGTTCTCTCATGTTTCACATAGCATTACGCAATTTTACGTCATTCTTGTGGTTTTATCATTTTGATGGTGGAAGGACATTTCCCCACCCGGTTTTCCTTGTTTTCTACCCAAAAATAAGGTGGCGACTCCATTTAATGAGCCATCTGCCCCGCGTGGCGATATGCTGATACAAACACCTTTCAATTCTCTGTACCTCGGCCCATCTTCCGATAGAGCCGGCAGAACCCCATGGGCTTCCGAGTGATACCCGACTTCCAAGTGATAGTCGGATGAAAGAGAGGGTACACTTTTCATATATAAATTGTGTGTGAAATATTTTAATTCACCGCAAGTGCATGGGTTCAAATGTAATTAGTGTGCAAGTACGGGTTTGTCCGCAGGGATTAGTTTTTAGTTGGTGTTTAGCTGAATTGGTGACTTCAATTAAGTGAAACAATTGATTAAATATCTTATAAGAAATGTCATGGTTGCCTTGTTCCAATTAACCGCTAGGATGGTCTTTAAATATCGATTGTGTTACACTTTCTAGAGGATTTTACTTCCAAATATTTAATTCTTCTTAAGCTTTGATAGTGTACCCTTCAGTTTGCATAAAATTTAACGTTCTGCATAGAAGTACTTAACCCTCGAGGTAGCTCGTGGGTAAACGTCTCTACCCTCGAACTTACATGTGGGTAGTGCAATAATTGAGAGTTTTAGATGTAAAAATAGCATGATTCAAATTGGCTGAAACTTCTAAGAGTTGAATGATTATATTTTTGGTCTTTCTATATATTTCAAAACACAACACACAATACAATGCAAGAAACACAGTATAATACAAACAACTTGTAAAAGTAAGAATGCAACATTCAACATTACAGCAAATATATAAACATATTCTAATTACCATAACTAAGTTGATAATGTGTGTGATTGTAGATTTGAGTATAGTTGTAAAAACGTAAAGTAAAATAAAGAAAATAAAAATGGAAAGAACACCTAATGCTTCACTGTAATTCCTCCCTTTGAAACTTGCTTAGGCTGGGAACTTCTCTTTGTCTTTACTTTTGGTCCACCAGGTCGTCAATCTGGCAGGCCTTCATTTCAACCTTGCAATGAGATTTTGGGGCATTAATTTGTAATTACACTAAGGAACAGAGGAGGAAGCAGCTGGCGTCAAGAGTCTCTCCTTCAAGGATACACTCAGGTTGAGAAAGGAATAGCAAATACACTACGCGAATGGTTGGAGAAGAGGAGGTTGTCAATCTCCTCTCGAAAGAGATGAGTGAGTGGAGGTTGGAAGATGGAGAAGATGGAAAATGCTCTATAAATGGTGGATAAAGGAAGAAGAGAGTGGGGGGTTAGTTTCAAGGCTACGGGACTATTTTATAGATGAGAGGATTGCTAGTTCACGAGCTGGCAGTTAACAACGGTGTGGTGCATGTCCGAACATGTGAGATCAGCCCATGCAATCCACTTCTTCAGCCTATCTGTCCACATTCTTCATGGTGGAGCTGCAACAGAATTAATATTTAATTTTGCTCTATTACATAATTCCTGCAGTTACTTATCGAATTTCCCTATAAATACTTAAGAAATACCTTTCGTGAAATGCATCATATTACAGGAAAAATAATTCCTAACATTTAGATCTTATCTGTAATTGCAATTGCTTTAATATCAATGAAATTCATTGTACAAAACAAACAGGGTATAGGTTCAAGGGTAAACCAATTTACCATTGCGTAAGTTCGTGGGTAAACCCTTAATGCTCACAGAATCGTCCGAGGGTAAATAGGATAACCCACAGATAAGTCCGTGGGTTAACAGCTTAACCCTTGGACTTGCATTTAAGCATAAATCATGAGTTTTTCTCTATATATTATTCATTCTATTAGCAACCTAAAGAATCAAATGTCAATCATTCATTCCTTTCTCAATAGGTAATAAACATAAACATAATTAATGACTCAAAACCTAATTCATGCGTCATTAAAGTGAATAATTGTGCATATTGCTCAAAAGTATAGTTAACCTTGTAATCATCATAATTCAATGCAGAATGCAAATAAAACTCATTAAAACACATGAATTAATATCAATAAAATGCACACTTTTGAGTCTAAACAAATCCCCCATACTTAAGTTTTGCTAGTCCCTTAGCAAAATACTAAAATGAAACTATAAAAAATATGAAGGTAATAAAGACTACTAAATAAAACTAACTAAAACTATATTAGGCCACTTTCGTGGGGAACACGACTACACTTAGCAGGTGCAGTAAGCCTTTAAACCCCTAAGTTACCCTAGTGGCGGAGTTGTCTCTGGAGGGTTTTCAGTGGATACACCCACAAAGTCCAAAGAAACAAAAGAAATAAGATATAAGAGAAAGAAAGAAAAGCAGGGAGGCGAGAAACAGAACCAACCCAAGGATCATTTGAATCACTTGTTGCTAGAACAACTTCAGGGGGATGAGGTGGCTCAGTCTTACAACACTCCCTCTCCTTTCCCTTAATTCGAATAGACTCATTTAAAATGTGAACAAGAAGTCACCTTTTCATGAGAACCATCTGTCTTGTGCAAGCAAAAGGAATTTGCACCCTCACTACTCTCAATCAGAAATTAAATCATTAAAGCAGACACACACATCTCACCAACAAAAGAGGGTAATTTGAGATACTCCCATCCTTTCTAAGATATTGGAAAAATGCTCTGGCCGGTAGACAAGGGGTAAAACAATAACATACCATCACTTAGAATGTTGACTTGTTGATATAGTATCATTTCACTTCATTTTCACATCCCAAATGACTTCAAATATTTTCCTTTTTCTACTCATACTAACATTGATCTCTTAAGTTTTCTGATCTTTTCTCTATAAATATTCATCATTTTCATTCAATATTTTTCATTACTTCTCTTTTTTTTCTTCTTTTTCTCTTTTTATTTTTTTATATTTTTTATATTTTATAAAGCAATTAAAAACAAAGTAAATGACATAGCATTGCACTTTTAGAACTAATAAATGAGCCATAGTCAATTAAGTTCACCACCTTATATCTCCATAATCAAATTCCCAAATGAACTCCATGGTGCATTAAAGCTCAAACCCTTGCTACCTTCCTTCACATCACCTCTAACTCAAAAAAGTTGGGAGATATCTCAATATAATGCTCACCAGAATGGAAAATTTTCATATCATGATTAAATTTTGTGGTGGCAGTTGGCATAGGTTATCTCTCCACTCAAACAAGGTAAAGAGAAAGAAATTGAATCCTCTTTAGAAAATTAGGTGAACAAGGCATTAATTCAAATGAAACAGGAAGACTCAACTCATTGCACAAGTTAATCTGAAATCTATCTCATCTAAGGGCAATAGGTTATTTGGAATTAGCTTTGAAGATTCTCTCTCAATATAATAGGGTATTCCCATTAATTCTAATAGCAACATTTGAAACTCATATTCCTTAAGGTTTGTCCTCAAGAAAAACATAAAAATATAAATGATATAAAAGATGTGAAAATTTTAAAATTTTGAACATTTTTAAAATTTTTAAACTGATGAAACATAAAGCTAAAACATAAACCTCCCCCCCATACTTAAACTTTGCATTGTCCTCAATGTAAATAGAAAAGTTTAGTATGAATAGGAAAATTTATAAAAACTATAAAATAAAGTAAACTTCTCCATCATATCAAGCATATGAATGTGATGCATGCTAAATAATGCATTGAACTCAGTATGATAAAGCATTTGAAATGCATGAGTAATGCTGTCAAAATTAAATATGAGTGCTACGCGTCAATAAGATATGTTGAAAAGGAGTGATATTTTCTTAAAACAAAGAAATAAAAACAATGGCTCCTATAGTACTAAGCTTGTGGACTTGTAATGGCTTAAAAGAAAACCAAGTGGTTTATAAACAGACACCACCAAACTGCAGCTTCATTAGCTTAAGTCGAGTGGTGTTGTACATCCTCTCCATGAGTTGTATGCCCATCAAGTACACGGGGATTCTATAAAGATTGGCTTGGAAGAGCACCTTTGTTTCTTAAGTTCAGTGAGTTTGATATTTGGTTCAATTGTGTTTCAATTCTTTTAATAGCTTGATCATGTGCTACAATTTGGGGATTTGATTTTAATGCTGAATCTACTTTTTACAATAAGTTTGATATTTGTTTCTCAAAAGTTTGATCATGAACAAATTGATTATGATTTACATTTAAAGAACTATTGTTCATTGTGTTTTGTTCAATAAAAGGTTGTCCTATAGGTTGAGGTGGTTGTTGGCCAGAATTTTTCCGTGAAAAATTAGGATGGTTCCTCCACCTAGGATTATAAGTAGGATTGAAATTTGAGTTGTTACATTGATTATAGAATAAAGTATTAACATCTTTAGAGTCATTTAAGATGGGGCAGTCTTCTACAACATGACCTATGGTAAAACAACTTGTACATTTAGGCATGGTAGGCTCAGTCTTTTGTTTAAGCTGTAATTCATCAATTTTATGTATCAAGTGAGCCATCTTATCCTCTAAAGCCATTTTATGTACCGACATGTACAGAAAAAGTGGTTGCCCGGGGTGAGGTGGCACGAGAACCGGTGGTCGGGACATCTGACGCTTGATGTGGTCGAAGGAGACTTGGCATTCTGTGGTCCATGTGAAGTCGGCATTTTTCTTCAACAGCTTGAAGAAGGGCTCGCAGATCGGCGTGAGGCACGAGATGAAACGCACAATGTATTGTAGCCTACCCAGCAAGCTTCGGATCTGTTGTTCTATCTCTAGGGGAGGCATATCTAAGATTGCTTTCGCCTTGTCGGGATCTACCTCAATACCCTGTTTGCTGATGACGAAGCCGAGGAGCTTCCCGGTGGTGGCCCCGAAGGTTGATTTTGATGGGTTCAATCTGAGCTTGTACTTCTTTAGGCACTCGAACAGTCTTCTTAAGTGCTTGAGATGCTGCTGATGAGTGCGCACTTTCACTACCGTGTCGTTGACGTAGACTTCGACTTCTTTGTGCATCATGTCGTGGAAGAGGGTGGTGATGGCTCTTTGGTAAGTAGCACCTACATTTTTTAGCCTGAATGGCATCACCCTGTAATAGAAGACCCCCCAAGGGGTTGTGAACGCGGTTTTCTCCTTGTCTTCTTTTGCCATGAGGATTTGGTTGTATCCGGAGAATCCATCCATGAAAGAGTACACCTCGTACTTGGCGGCGTCATCTACCAAGACATCTATTTGTGGTAGCGGGAAGTCGTCCTTGGGGCTGGCTTTGTTGAGGTCCCGATAGTCGACGCACATGCGTACCCGCCCATCTTTCTTTGGGATGGGCACCATGTTTGCCACCCATTCTGGGTAGAAGACATGCTGGAGGAACCAAACATTCAACTGTTTGTGGACTTCTTCCTTCAGCTTCTGGGCCCATTCCTGTCTCATCCATCGAGCATTTTGTTTCACAGGTCGGGCTTCTGGTTTGAGGGGCAGTCGGTGGACTGCTACCCGTTCATCCAAACCGAGCATGTCTTCATAATCCCATGCAAACACCTCCACAAATTCATGCAGGAGTGTGAGGAGTTGTTGCCAATAGGGCTCGGGAACCTCTTTGCTAATTTTCGTTTCTTTTCTATGTTGTTCATCCCCAAGGTTTACAAGCTCAATTTCATCAGTAGATGCTATGCCCGTAGACTCGGGTGGTTGAACCCACAGGTCTTCTTCTTTGGATTCTCGGCTTTACAAGTAGGGGCCGTCAGCGTCTCCAACGGCTTGTTGACCTTCAAGCTGGAAGGGTGCTGTACGATGGGTTTAGCAGGAGCGGTGCCCGTGGTTTTCTTGCTGGGTGCCAGGTAGGTGAACTGGCTATCGGTTCGAGGTAGTGATGGACCCCGGAAGTGCTTCAAAGGGGATGATGGTGGACTTGCCATGCTCGTCTTCTCGAGGTGTTGTGTCGTTGGGCCCAATCAGTTGTTCTGGCCGCCAAGCATCCACAGAGAGTGAGGGGCAGAATGCCCCTAGTTCTGCCCTGGTGGGAGGAACCGGCTGCCAGGTAGATGGGAGGCGGAAACCGGGTGGAGTTTCGGACAAGAATGCAACAAGTCGGTCTCGTTTACTGGCTTGAGGGGAGGGGCAGAATGCCCCTAGTTCTATCCCAGAGTGTTGGCCAGTGCTTTGAAAGATGTTGCCCAGACTGAGTAGGCCAACTGTCCTGACTCCATGATGCAGGGCCCCCGTTGGTGGTGGGCAGTTTCTGGTTGATCTGACTAGTGTCCGAGGGATTGGTGGTTTGCTGTGTCGAGCGAGAGACTTGGTATGATTGCCAAGTCCCAGTTGACTTGATCGGGTTGCCAAGTTAGTGGCTGCTGAGGACGCAGCTGCCAGCGCACTTGTGTGTGGGATGCCAAGCCCTGCTATTGGAGGAGCGGGTTCCGACGTGAGTCACGCGGAAGCCATCAGGCTTGCCTTCTGATGTTGATGACCTGCAAGCCTTGTCGTCTCCTTTCCCTATACAAACCAGTCAGATGCTACATCTGTTTCTGAAATTCCTCCCTGTAGGATTGGCACTGGCGAGGGAGGTTGGTGAAGAATTGGGTCCCCGGTGCATACCGGAGATTCTCCAAACAATCGCAGCAGGTCGTCTTCTGGTTCCTGATCTAGTTGTGGGTTATCCTCCCAGGGCTCCATTCGTATGGACAGATAGTCATAACCATTTGGGTTCTGGAGATCCGGTGGTGAGGCGGCAATCGGTTCCGGTGTCGAGTGTGGTGACCCGGAAGATGCCATAGCTGCTACGGATTGTCCTGGGTGGTAGTAATTCTCTGCCAGTATGACGATGACCTCCCGTTTCCATAGGAACTTAAGAATCCTATGAAGGGTGGAAGGCACAATGGAGTTTTGGTGGAGGAATGGGCGGCCTAGGATAAGATTGTAGCTCGGTGGAATATCTACCACATGCACAGGAACCTTGAAAGTTGCTGGTCTGATGATGAGGGGAAGGATGACCTCACCTTTGGCTTCGTGAAGGGTGCCGTCGAACCCTCTCATCACCCGGTCGGTGGGGAGCAAGTCTTGCTCTTTCATTCCCAGCTTGTGTAGGACTTGTAGCAGGCATAGGTTTAACCCGGATCCGTCGTCGATCATTACCATGGCGATGCAGAGGTCCTTGTATTGCACTTGAATGTACAAGGATAGGTTGTGATTGGTCCCGGCTGGTGAGAGGTCTAGATCTGAGAAGTAGACAAAGGAGGGGACTGTTACCGTGGCCACCATTCCTTGTATGGCCCCAGGAGCGAGACTTTGGTCCACTTTGGCCACCTGTAGTGCTTTGAGGAGGGTTTCCTAGTGCTCAGTAGAGGATCGGAGCAGGTCCCATAGAGAGATGTCTGCCCGTAACCCTTGCAGCTGGATTGACAGGTCTGGGAGTGGCTACGACTGGATGGCCGGTGCTGAGGAGGCGGCTGCCGGCCCTACTGAAGCGGCAGCCAGTGGTCGGTTATTGGTTGAAGTTTGTCCTGCTATTCCCAGGATGGAGATTCCTCTGCGGCGCGACTGTGGCTGATACACCTGGCCCGACCTGGTTATAGCTGTACATGTGGACGGTTGTTCTATCCCCTTGCCTTTATGTTGTTCGGAACTGAGTGTAGCTGGAGGGGAGGGCCTGGTGAGCTGCTGCTTTGCTAGGTGTGCTTAGAGTGGCACCAGCATTGCAGTCGCTGGAGAGGCCGTGCTGGCTGGAGTGTCGGTCGTGGATGCAAAGCCGATGGTTGAGGCCTTGGGGCTCGGAGGTACCACTGGGATGACTGCCCTGACTGGGGCAGCAGGTGAGTAAAGAATTACCTTGGGCTGAGCTTGTGTGGTCGTCTCAGCAGCCGGCTCCCTTGACGCGGCAACTGGTTCTTTTGACGCAGTAGCCTTAGGCGCCACTCGAACGAAGAATTTTCCTACAGGTGGGGATGATGCCTGTTGCAGCGTAGGCTTTGAAGACTTCCTCCTTCTTCGGTGGCTACTGATGGTGAAGATGGAGGTCTGGAGTTGTTGATAGTACGGCCGGAGTTCTTCAAGCGTCGGCGGGTGGTTAGCCGGACGGATGAGGTTGACAGGGTTTAGCCAGGGAGTTCCTGTGTCCAGCGGCCATACCGAAGGGAGGGATCTTCTTGTCCCTTGTCCGTGCCCAGTTGGGTAGGCGAAAACCAGCTGTACTTGCCAGAACCCTTCTAGCGAGTGCCTCTTTCGAGCACCTAGGAAGATAGCACTGACCTGGGAGTTGCCCGCATGATTTGGGAAGGTATGCTGGCCCGGATCTAGGGGTACGGGAGGCTGTTGAAGCTCAATGGTGCCCGAGTTGATAAGCCTCTGAATAGCTTGTCTCAACATCTGGCAATGATCCGTGGCATGGTCGGTGGACCGGTGGTACTCATAGTGCTGCTATGAATTGTACCAGGCAGGAAGAACAGTTGGAGGTGGTTTGACAGGGGGGAGCGTGAGTAGTGCCTGGGCCCAGTGGAATACCTGGCTTAGCGGTTCAGAGAGTGGCGTGTATTTTGTAATGCACGGCTGCTGCGGCTGTGGGGGGCGGCTCGCGTGGCCCACGCTGTTGCTGATCGAGGCATTGTTGGTTAACGCTGTTGCTGATCCAGGTGCCACTTCGTTGAAGCGGCTTGCCGGTGGCAAGCCTGCTCCATCCCCCCCAACTTTTCACCAAATTTGGGTTTTTGGGGATCTGAGTGCCGCTTCCTTGAAGCAGCTTGCCGGTGGCAAGCCGGCACCATCCCTCAACTTTTCACCAAATGTGGGTTTTTGGGGATCCGGGTGCTGCTTCCTTGAAGCGGCTTGCTGGTGGCAAGCCGGCTCCATCCCCTCAACTTTTCACCAAATGTGGGTTTTTGGGGATCCGGGTGCCGCTTCCTTGAAGCAGCTTGCCGGCAGTAAGCCGGCTCCATCCCCCCAACTTTTCACCAAATGTGGGTTTTTGGGATCCGGGTGCCACTTCCTTGAAGCGGCTTGCTGACGGCAAGCCGACTAATTCCCCTTTTAAGCATGGGGTCAACAATGTGGTAGGCGAGATCAAGCTGACAGCCACCAATGGACATCGATATATATTGGTGGCCGTAGATTACTTCACCAGTTGGGTGGAAGTGGCATCCTACAAAACAGTCACGGCAGCCGCCACCCAAAGGTTCCTGTGCAACCACATTGTCACTCGGTATGGTGTACCCTTCGAGGTGATGACTGACAATGGCACCAACTTTACAGCCAAGTAGGTTATAGGCTACCTCGAGCAGTGTCGTATCTGCCACCTAAGGGTGTCCCCCTAGAGGCAACAGATGAACAGAGCGGTCAAAGTGACTAATAAGACATTAGTCCAGATCCTCAAGAAGATGGTTCGAACACATAAAGATTGGCATGACCACCTCCCGTATACAATCTGGGCCTACCAGACGTCCTTACGGACAGCGATCGGGGCAACACCATACTCGCTAGTGTATGGGTCTGAAGCAGTATTACCAATGGAATTAGAGCTTCCATCCCTCCGCATCCTCAAAGAGGAAGTAGACTCCGACGACCAATGGTCGGAATCACGTCTGCTGCAGCTTAATCTCCAGGACGAGAGAAGGTTGAAAGCATTGGACACTGCCTAGACTTATCAGCGGAAGATGGCAAGGGCTTACAGCAAGAAAGTCTGTCCCCGACTCCTCACGTCCAGTGACTTATTCCTTCATGCCACCTTCCCAACAAGCTCCACGGGAAAATTCTCCTAAAATTGGTGTGGCCCATACGTCATCACCAAGACCCTCAGCGGGGGGGCCACCTACCTCTTCGATGAGGCCACCCAACAAGAGTTCGACCCGGTCAATTTGTCGCAATTGAAGAAGTTCTACCCATAGACAAAGTGAATAGAGCTCGTCACGGCCGCCGCCTTCAAACAGGCCAGCCACAAGCGTCTCAGACCGACACCCCACTAGCTGACCGAGAGGCTAGCACCCCACGGCCGTATGTGACAAGCACGTTGCGTACTCGATTGGGGCTCAACACGGCTGCCGCCTTTAGACAGGTCGGCTCCACGCGGTCGTACATGACAAAGCACATCACGTACCTGACCGGGGTTCATCATGGCCGCCACCTTCAGATAGGCAAGCCACCAGTGTCTCAGACCAACACCCCACCAGCTGACCGAGAGGCCAACTCCCTGCGGCCATACGTGACAAAGCACATCACGTACCTAACCGGGGTTGATCACGGCTATCACCTTCGGATAGGCCGGTCACGAGCGTCTCAGACCGATGCCCCACTAGCTAACCGAGAGGCCAACTCCCCGCGGCCATACATGATAAAGCACATCACGTACCTGACCGGGGTTCATCACGGCTGTTGCCTTCAGACAGGCCAGCCACTAGCGTCTTAGACCGACACCCCACCAGCTGACCGAGAGGCCATCTCCCCATGGCCGTATGTGACAAAGCACATCACGTACCTAACCAGGGTTGATCATGGCCATCGCCTTTAGACAGGCCAGCCACTGGCGTCTCAGACCGACGCCCTACCAGCTGACCGAGACGCCAGCTCCCTGTAGTCGTACGTGACAAGCACGTCGCATACCCGACCAGGGCTCATCACAGCCACTGCCTTTAGACAGGCCAACCACTAGCATCTCAGACTAACACCCCACCAGCTGACCGAGAGGCCAACTCCCCACGGCCAAACGTGACAAAGCACATCACGTACCTGATCGGGGTTCATCACGGTCGCCACCTTTAGACAGGCCAGCCACTAGCGTCTTAGACAGACGCCCCACCAACTGACTAAGAGGCCAGCTCCCTACAGTAGTACCTGACAAGCACGTCGTGTACCCGACCGGGCTCATCACAGCCGCCGCCTTCAAATTGGCTGGCCACCGACGTCTTCGTCTGACTCTCCATCGACTAACGGAGCGGTTAGCTTCAAACAGGTATGCTCCTTTCCTCGGTGAATCCCCTTGAATGACTCACATGTCGCACCCTGCACGCACGATAAGCAGATCTAGCCCTCCTGTCGTCCTGCCTCGTCCGTACTAGAAAAGAAGAGGGTCGATAGAGCTAGCCAAGCCTTCACCCCCAAAGTTTGTTTGTTTTCCAGCTCTTAGTCCACTGGAAGGTCTTCGTGGCCCCCCTTCAATCTCAGAACCACAAAACGACCAGGTCACCACCCAACGGAAGAAACACCAGGAAGCCAGAAAATGTCCCGGCCCTCATCCACAGCCTGTTGCCCCAATACTTGCACACTCCACCATCCAACCGACCTTTCACCAACCGCCACGACCGACATACTCGGCAGCCGCATCCATGACCGGTGGTGAGTAGTTTGCAACAACAGGCGGCACATCCAACTCAAGAAGTGCTATCCAGACCTCTAGGACAAACTACCGACCCCAAGAGTGATACCAACTACATCCAAATTTCTATCGTGAAAACCCGAGCGCCCAACCTATTTTTACTCCGATGGCATCAAGACAAAGCAGAGTGAGTAATCTAGGTTTGTCCTTATCTCCATAGTTCATGCTGATTCTGAGCGATTACAAAATACCAGTGGGAGATCACTTCTCCCCCCGAATGAGCCTCCAAGTATGCCTCTTTTACCTAGCCTGAGTGCCACCTGACAATGAGGGAGATCACCAACTTTGGCTCCCTCTAGGTAAGGTATCCCCTTGGACCCGATCACAACACTACCAGGTTACTCTGCTTGCCAATAGCATGTGGGGAGGGCTAATAGCATTTTCAATTCGGTTTTATTTCCTTCTTCTATTTTGTAACGAAAAGAAAATAGCAAAAAGAAGCAAACAAAAAAAAAGAGAAAAATGAAGAAGAAGAAAAGTCAGTGGCTAGAGTCCTTCAAGTGAAAAAAAAAAAGAGAAAAAAAAGAGGAAAAGAAAAGAAAAGTTACTTGTTGCTGAGTCTTGAAAGCATATGGACTCCTACGTAAGGAAAGGATAGATTTTAGGATTTTTCTGATTGTTGGCAGTCCTATACCTGACCTATCGCAATTGACCAAGTATTCCCTTCTTTTAGGGCTTGGCAACCCATCGAAGTCCGCCAATACAACCAGGTGCCGGAACCCATTTGTCGACACCAACTTCTCCCTTTTTCTCTTGTCCTAGGGCTTGACATCTCAACTAAGTCGTCAAGACAAGGCTTGGCATCCCTCATAGAAGACCTGCTGACAGTTGTGTCCTTAGCAGCATTGGGCTTAGCATCCCGCTGAAAG
Source organism: Amphibolis antarctica (assembly GCA_024699675.1). Lineage (NCBI taxonomy): Eukaryota > Viridiplantae > Streptophyta > Magnoliopsida > Alismatales > Cymodoceaceae > Amphibolis > Amphibolis antarctica. The sequence goes on from JAMKPZ010000016.1 coordinate 84,117, forward strand.
TCGCTTCCACCCTCAAGTTTCGATGCCCACGTTTTCGGAACCCGCACTATTCTATCTGTTATCACTGCATCCCCAGAGCGAACTTGTGAGGAAGAATCAACATAACTATGGGCAGAAGGACAGCATTCGGATTTGTCCTCTCGACCTGTCTTTGTCACCTTAGGGTCGCTTTCGCTAGACAAAGGAACCACGTTTCCAAACACACCCGTGTGAATGTCCAGTGGTTCCTTTTTGTTGTAAGGTGAACCACCTTTCATTCCCCTACAGGTTCGGATAGCACGATTGAGTCAGAACAGCCACCTTGCGCGAACTCCATCACAAGTAGCCACTTGAAACGTCCCCTCACCTTTTTCATACCACTATTCCTAAAACATCGGCGAATAGGCTTGGCACCCACCACTTTTATAGAACCAATGAGGCAGGACACGAGTGGAAGGGCCATAAGGGAATGTCTCAACACCTTCACGCACCTCACCACTTGTATCCACAAATAAGGGGAGGAAACTAACATACGAATATGTGTGCAGGTAAATAAGCCAGTCGGGACAATCAGCCGGCTACCGCTTAGGAGACATGGCTACCAATGGGCGGTCGGCACCTCAGCCACGTCCCACGTCAAGACAATAACCATTCCTCGTAGGAACGAAGGAGACCCGCCCACGCGCATGGCCCGGTTTAGACAACTGGACGCCAATACAAGGACCCGTGCCAGACAAGCCGTCACAAGGGGAAATGATCGGTTGCCGGTAAATCAGCCGATAGCCGCTCGCAAGACACGGCGACCCAGACAGAGCAAACATCTGCGGAACAAAGAAGTTTCGGTCGCACAGTACCGGACTCAAAGAGCCAGACGTCGCTATCTGCGATTTGGCTAAAACACTGCATCGCACGGAGGTAAGGCTGACCAATGGGGGGAGGGAACAGCAAGCTGTCTGGTATCATCAATAGGCAACCGCTATAGCGATCCGACTTATGCCGGTATCTGACATTTCTGTCGCAATGTGAATGCCGTCTTCATATCACTACCTCGCACCTTACTCGCATACATGCACACATTCTTGGGTACATGACCTATAGGAAATATTTTTTTAAATACGATTGGTATTATTTAGAAAATTCCTTGGATTACAGATGCGAGACAAAAAAAAAAAAGGCTACAGGGTACACAAGGTTAGTTCGCGTCACTGTCCCTCTAGCCCCCGTACCTCTGACGCGTGACCCTCCGATGCTCCCGTAAGGCAACCAGCCAGTCGTCGCAGTTCATCACCCACATAAGGACATCGTCCCAAGTGCTCAGGTGGTCCATCGTCATGTGTAAACATTCACCCATGGATTTTAGCAGGGACTCCATGGATGACGCACTAGCAACCGCACTCTGGCCCAGAACTCAGCCCAGGAACGATGAAGCGGTGGTGGTTATAGGCATCGAACTACCACCACCCAGTTCACCTGACAACCAGTTACCACCTTGAAAGTCGAGAGGTAAGTCTCCATGCTAATCTCATCCCAATGCCCCACTTGTGGCAGGATTGTGTTGTTGAGGATAAAGGAGACGAGGTGGGCGACTAGGTTCAGGTCATGCGCCTTGACCACCCACTGGTCCCAGCCAGCATCCACTACAACTACCGCGTTGATGTTGCCGATACTCCAAGGGAGGCTCGGCAGAGGGGCGAAGACGTCCAGATTGGTGAAGCGAAGGCCCAACACCTCGAACAGGAGCACGTCGGAGAGTTTCGTTGGCCCGGCTCGGAGGTCGATGACGAGTTGCAACTCCACCTTAGACAGGTTGGAGTACATCTCGGCCACCAGGCTGGTGACGGTCTCCACACAGTGAAAATCCCAGACGAATCGGAGTAGCCCCTACGCGGTGAACAGCTGCTCCACCTTTGACAGCCGATCGAAGTCAGCCAGCCTACTGTATAAAACACTCCTCAATGCCAGGCGATCATTTGCTAGAAGGACCAACTCCTGGTCGGTGTCAGGAGGCGAGACGCCTTCGACTATTGCCTCGTTGCAACCGGTTGCCGTGCGATACCACGGGAGCACCATGCGGACTGATTCCACATCTGACACTGCATCATCGGGCATTGCTAGTGGCACATCAGTTTATTTCATAACGAGCGATGGATATTCACAAAGTGTGAAACCTCGCATTATTTACCACTCACGCATGGAGGGTCATTCAACCCTAGGACATCAGTTTCCTTCCACCAAGGTCATACGACCTCACCTAGGGAGGGGCATTCTGTTAACCCCCATGCATAAAAGGGCCTATCGGGCGGTCAACTGGCTGTCCGCCAGCATGCCGGTATCTAACCCGGCAGCCGGCTCCCACAGACTCCCCTAGCAAAGTAGACTAGCTCAACCCTTATTGGGTGGCCAGGTAAAACAGCCAGCCAACCATCGGCACACCGGTAAAATACCTCGATGGCCAACCTCTAACTCTCCCACCAATGTGTAGGTACGTTCATCGACACGCCTAGTCCGACATCAGGGAAAAACACAGTTGCCAGAGCCTCAGTCGACGCACCATCCCGGCTACTCACCACAACTTATTCCCCTAAATCACCGACTAAATTCCTGGCAGACCCCGTTTCCAACCAACCAGCATCTAGTTAACACACTGCGCCTGCCGGCTAGCCACCTAAGAAGGTAATTTGAATCAATTGGAAAGATACAATGAGATTTAATCACTTAAATCTCGCAATCAATCAATCACGCGGATCGCACGATTGAATCATGATATACGTGGCGTTTCCATCTCGGGATCACCCAAAAAAAGAAAGGGATTCCCTATATAAAGGGACTGCCTGCTCCATTTCACGGCATAGCTTTTTGGACGACTTGTTGGAGGTTCGAAAGGAGGAGAGCTACTCGAAGCCCCGACGCCCTCTCACCGCACCGGAGCGAGGACTTCCGACCGCTGCTGATGACCCCCTGCAGGTAAGTTCCCTCATCCTGTACCATCATATGTATGATTTAGCCTCATTTTTCCCAAGTCCCGACCATGCTGGACCTTCCCCATGTATGGGAAAGGTCGTAGGACATGCCCGGGTGTCATTCCTTCGGATACACTTTCGAAGGTACCGACAGCCTCCCTCCTAGCCGGGTGAATCCACCTAGTACGGTCGAGATCAGTTCAGTCGCGACCCCTTCATCGGGTCTTTTTACATGGAAACTCATGTTTTCTTACGTATTCTATGAATGCATCATCGAGTTTTCCCGTCCTTTTCCTTTGAAACGACTAGCCATCGTCAGACGCACCATCTCCGCTTGGAGACAACTATCTCCCACAAGGTGTCCGCCTCTCCTGTCTCTCGAGAGTAGGTGTAGAAATCTCTACAACTGGAGGTTGAGGTGGAAAACCGGGTGAACATCCGATCCTAGACCCGGATGCCTAGTAGGCCGACGAATAGACCCATCAAACTCTTGGCTTTTCAGCTAGTAGTCCGTTGCGGGGGCTACAACAACTATGTTTGCATTTTCATTTGTTTTTCACTTACCTTGCCGGGTGAGGCAAAGCTACCCTCCCAATACCCTAGAAAGGCTTCCGGGATGAGGCCGTCGGCATGCATCATTACCGACGTCAGCCGCTTCGGTGCACAAGCATGTACACCCCAATGGTTCCCTTTTTCCAGGATGAGCAAAGCTACCCTCCCGATGCCTTGGAAAGGCTTCCGGGATGAGGTCGTCAGCATGCATCATTGCCAACACCGATCGCTTGGGTGCACGAGCATGTACACCCCGACGGTTCCCTTTTACCGGAAGGAGCAAAGCTGCCCTCCCGTTGCCTTGGAAAGGCTTCTAGGATGAGGCCGTTGGCATGCATCATTGCCGACGTTGGCCACTTGGGTGCATGAGCATGTACACCCCGACGATTTCCTTTTACCAGGAGGAGCAAAGATGCCCTCCCGATGCCCCAGAAAGGCTTCCGGGATAAGGCCGTTAGCATGCATCATTACCGACGCCGGCCGCCTGGGTGCACGAGCATGTACACCCTGATGGTCCCCTTTTATCGGGAGATGGAAAGCTGCCCTCCCAATGCCCTAGAAAGGCTGCCAGGATGAGGCCGTCGGCATACATCGTTACCGATGCCGACCGTCTGGGTGCACGAGCATGTACACCTCGACGATTCCCCTTTTACCGGGAGGAGCAAAGCTGCCCTCCTGATGCCCTGGAAAGGCTTCCAGGATGAGGCCATCGGTATGCATCATTGTCGATGCCGGCTGTCCAGGTATATGAGCATGTACACCCCAACGGTTCCCTTTTACCGGGAGGAGCAAACCTACCCTCCCGATGCCTCGGAAAGGCTTCCGAGATGAGGCTGCTAGCATGCATCTTTGCCGATGCTGGCCATCTAGTTGTACGAGTATGTACACCCTGACGGTTCCCAATCTCCAAGGGAAGCAAAGTTGCTCCCTTGATCCCCTGGAAAGTTTTCCAGGATGAGGCTAGGTTTGGCTAGACTGATTGTCGTGGGTTTTTTTCGTTCTAGAGTCGAAGAGAGGCTGGGATTTCTCAGGCTATCTGGAGGTGCCTTACACCTTCCCCAACAGTACCCTGAGCCCTGTATCCAGTTCTCTCATGTTTCGCATAGTGTTACACAATTTTACGTCATTCTTGCGATTTTGTCGTTTCGATGGTGGAAGGACACTTCCCTATCTGGTTTTCCTTGTTTTCTACCCAAAAATAAGGTGGTGACTCTATTTAATGGACCATCCACCCCACGTGGTGATGCGCTCCCAAAATCAACTTTCAATTCTCTGTACCTCGGTCCATCCACCAGCTCTGCCGGAAGAAACCCATGGGCTTCCGGGTGATAGCCGGATGAAAGAGAGGGTACACCTTTACTAATAGTTTTCACTAACACCTAACTACGCTTTAATCGAGTTCTTACTAACTACTAACAGCTTTTACTAACCTCTAACAATTTTTACTAACAGCTAACTCTGTGTTTTGTATAATGATTTTGTTAACTGTTGATTAATACCTAATTGTTTTACTAACACTTGGTTAACCTCCTAACACCTTGTTCATCCCCTAATGATTTAGTCAGATAACCCCTTCAGTGAGTGTAATATCCTTGGATATTAGCACAAGGGTTAAGTGAAGCTCAATAATTGGATGAATTGTTTTCATATGTTTTATTGGAAAGTTTCTATTCTTTTGTGAGTTTGCAATGTTCTCGGTAAATCTCAATGGTTATGAAAGTTGTTTCCTTTTTATCATGTGTTCATGTATGTAAATCCTATGCTTATATATGCATATTTGTACAAGGCTATAACAATTGCAGCCAGTCGAGTCCATTGTGTTATCATCCTAACGCAATGGACAACCATTGTGTGATCATCCTAACGCAACGGATCGTCGGTGTGTTAGCTTGCTAACATAACGAACCCTCATTGTGGTATCAACTTAACATAACACACTCCCTAATTGGCAATTTTTCTGTGTAAATTTTAGATTTATTTTTGTGATAGAACTATAAATTTGACATTTATTTATTGTAATTTTATAAAAGAAAAAAAAATTGCATAATTCCATGACTTTTTGTGCCAAGTTCCCTATAGGATTGACACGTACTCGTACATGCTTATTACAATGGGCACAATGTGTTTGCGGTTATAAATGTAAAATTTGGGATTTTCACGTGTTAATGCTAAGATTTAATTCCTATTTTAATTACACAACAAAATCCCCCAGAAATCACCATAGTACATAGCTTATATGCCTCGGAAAATAGTTTATATTATGCGGTACTTAAATGCACCACCTGGCATTGCAACAACAATTTCCTTTACATGTTTTTGGGGCGCCATTGCCAAGGAAATTCTGTGCCTTACTATTTTATTGGTTTTATGTAGGTTATTATCTATAGTTTTGTTATTATAAGTTGTTCAGCTTTAACACAACACTTGTAATTTAATTCTTGTAAAAATTGTGTGTGCAAAATATTTTAATTCATCGCAAGTGCACGGGTTCAGATGTAATTAGTGTGCAAGTACGGGTTTGTCCATAAGGATTAGTTTTGCTTGGTGTTTAGCTAAATTGGTATATTCAATTAATGAAACAAGTGATTAAATATCTTTTAAGCAATGTCACAGTTGGTCTGTTCCAATAAACCATTAGGATGCTCTTTAAATACCTATTGCATTGTACATTCTAGAGAATTTTTTCATTAACTTTAATTTCTTCACCACTTAGAATATTTGGATTTTAAACTTAGCCTTTTAGTAAATGATTTGAATTTTACACTGAAAGACTCTATCCAGTGAGTTTTACTTCCAAATATTTAATTCTTCTTAAGTTTAAACATTATACACTTCAGTTTGCATAAAATTTATCATTTTGCATAGAAAAAGCACTTAACTATAGAGGTAGCTTGTTGGTAAACGTCTTCGCGCTCGAGCTTACTCAAGGGTTGTGCGATAATTATGAGTTTCAGATATTTAAATAGTATGATTCGAATTAGCCGAAACTTCTAAGAGTTGAATACTTATATTTTTGATCTTTTTAGATATTTTAAAACACAACGAACAACACAATGCATGAAACATAATACAGTACAAATAACTTGTAAAATTAAAGTGCAACATTCAACATTATAGTAAACCTAAAAACATTATCTAATTACCATAACCAAGTTGATAAAGTGGGTGTTTGTAAATTCGAGTGTAAAGGAAAAGTAAAAATAAAGAAAATGAAAATGGAAAGAACACCTAATGCTTCATTGTAATTTCTTCCTTCGAAACTTGCTCAGGCTGGGAACTTCTATTTGTCAATACTTCCGGTCCACTAGGTCATCAATTTGGCAGGCCTTCCTTTTGACCTTGCAGTGAGATTTTGGGTGTCACTCCACAATTACACCAAGGAACAAAGGAGGAAGTAGTTGGCGCCGAGAGTCTCTCCTTCAAGGATACACTCAGGTTGAGAAAAGAACAACAAATACACTACGTGAATGGTTGGAGAAGAGGAGGTTGTCAATCTCCTCTCCTCTTCGAAGAAGTGAGTGGGTGGAAGGTGGACAATGGAGAATGCCCGGTGAATGGTGGATGGAGGAAGAAGAGGGGGGGGTGCTTAGTTTCATGGCTACAAAACTATTTTATAGATGGGAGGAGTGGTAGTTCACAAGTTGGCAGTTAACAAGGGTGTGGTGTACATCTTAACGTGTGAGATCATTCAATGCAAGCTACTTCTTTAACCTGTCCGTCCATGTTCTCCATGGTTGAGCTTCAGCTAAATTAATGTTCAATTGTGCTCTTATACAAACTTCCCTACAATTGTTCATCGAATCTCCCTGCAATTGTTCATCGAATCTCCCTGCAAATACTTAAGAAATAACTTTCGTGAAGCACATCACATTATAGGAGAAATAATTCATAACATTTAGATCTTAACTATAATTGCAATCGTTATTACATCAATGAAATTCATCACACAGAACAAGTAGGATACAGGCTCAAGGGTAATCCAGTTTACCCTCACGTTAGTTCATGGGTAAACGACTTAACCCTCTGACTCTACAATTAGACATAAATCACAATTTTTTTCTTTGGATTAATCACTTTATTAGCAACCTAAAGAGTCAATTATCAATCATTCATTCCTTTCTCAATTGGTAATCAACACAAACATAATTAATGACTCAAAACTTAATTCATGCATCATTAAAGCAAATATACGTGCATAATGCTCAAAAGTATAGTTAAACTTGTAATCATCATAATTCAATGCAAAATGCAATTAAAACTCATTAAAACACATGAATTAATATTAATAAAATGCACACTTTTGAGTCTGAACAAATCCCCCATACTTAGGTTTTGCTAGTTCCTTAGCAAAATACTAAATTAAAACTATAAAAACTATGAAAGTAATAAAGACTACTAAATAAAATTACTAAAACTATACTAGGCCACTTTCGTAGGGAACATGACTACACTTAGCAGGTGTAGCAATCCTCTAAACCCCTAGGTTACCTTAGTGGCAAAGTTGTGTCTTTGGAGGGTTTTCAGTGGATACACCCACAAAGTCCAAATAAATAAATAAAAAGAGAAAGAGAGAGAGAGAAAGAAGAGAAACAGAACCAACCCAAGGATCGTTTGAATCACTTGTTGCTAGAACGATTTCAAGGGAATGAGGTGGCTCAGTCTTACAACACTCCCTCTCCTTGCCCTTAAATTGAATAGACTCATTTAAAATGTGAATAAGAAGTCACCTGTTCATGAGAACCATCTGTCTTGTGCAAACAAGAGGAATTCACACCTTCACTACTCTCAATCAGGAATTAAATCATTAAAGTAGGCACACATCTCACCAACAAAAGAGGGTAATTTAAGATACTCCCTTCCTTTCTAAGATATTGGAAAATGCTCTAGCCAGTAGACAAGGGATAAGACAATAATACACCTTCACTTAGAATGTTAATTTGTTGATATGATATCATTCCACTTCATCCTCACATCCAAAATGACTTCAAATATTTCCCTTTTCTACCCATGTTGACATTGATTCCTTAAATTTTTTGATTTTTTTCTATGTGTTTTTTTCTTTCTCTTTTTTTTTCATTTTTTCTTTTCATCATTTTTTTTTTAAAACAGTACAAAGTAAATGACATAACTAGCATTGCACATTTCAAACTAATAAATGACCCTCAATCAATTAATTTCACCGCCTTATATATCCATAGCCTAATTCCTAAATAAACTCCATGGTGCAATAAAGGTCAAACCCTTGCTACCTTCCATCACATAACCTCTAACTCAGAAAAGTTTGAGAGATACCTTAAGATAATGCTCACCAAAATGGAAAATTTTCATATCATGATCATTTTTGTGGTGGCACTCGGCATAGGTTTATTACTCCACTCAAGCAGGGTAATGTGAAAGGAAAATAATTCACTTTAGAAAACTAGGTTAACAAGACATTAATTCAAATGAAATAGTAAGACAACCCATTGCACAAGTTAATTTGAAATCCATCTCATCTAAGGGCAATAGGTTATTTGGAATTGGCTTTGGAAATTCTCCTCTCAATATAATAGGGTCTTCCCATTAAATCTAATAGCAACACTTGAAACTTACATTCCTCAAGGTTTGTTCTTGAGAAAAACATAAAAGTTATAAAAGATGTGAAAATCACCAAAAATCACAAATATCGGAAAAGAAAATTTTTAAAATTCTGAACATTTTTAACATACTTAAACTACTTAAACATAATTAAACATAAAACTTAAACCTTAAACATAAACCTTCCCCCCATACTTAAACTTTGCATTGTCCTCAATGTAAATGGAAAAGTTTAGTATAGATAAGAAAATTCATGATAACGATGAAATATAATAAACATCCCCCCACATCAAACATGAAAATGTGATGCATGTTGAAAAATGCATTGAACTTAATAGGATGAAGCATGTGAAATGCATAAGTAATGCTATAGAAATTAAATACAAATGCTATGCATCAATAAAATATGATGATAAGGAAGTAATTTTTTTTTTTCTTCACAAAAAACAATATCAAAGAAATAAAAACAGTGCTCCTATATATCTATGCTTATGGAATTTTAATGACTCACAAGAAAATTAGGTGATTTATAAACAGACACTACCAAACTGCAGCCTCATTAGCTTAAGCTGAGTGGTGTTGCACATCCCCTCTATGAGCTATGTGCCCATCAGGTAAACAGGGATTCTGAATGGATGGACTTGGAAGAGCACCTTTGTTTCTTAGGTTAAGTGAATTAGATATTTGTTTCAATTGTGTTACAATTTATTTAATAGCTTGATTGTGTGCAACAAGTTGAGAATTGGATTTTAATGCTGTGTCTACTTTTTGCATTAAGCTTGTTAATTGTTTCTCAAATTTTTGATCATGAATAGGTTGGTTGTGATTTAAATTTAAAGAACTATTGTTCATTGCATTTTGTTCAATAAAAGGTTGTCCTACAGATTGAGGTGGTTGTTGGCTAGGGTTTTTCCATGAAAAATTAGGATGGTTCCTCCACCTAGGATTATAAGTAGGATTGAAATTTGAGTTGTTACGTTGATTATAAAATACAGCATTAACATCTTTAGAATCATTTAAAATAGGACAGTCTTGTACAACATGACCTATGGCAAAGCAACTTGTACATTTAGGCATGGTAGGCTCATTCTTTTGTTTAAGTTGTAGTTCATCAATTTTTGTATCAAGCTAGCCATCTTAGCTTCTAAGGAAACATGTGGTTCAACAATATGGACTCCCCTAGGGGTAGGAATTTATTCCTAACTTACTTCAGCAGCACTCTCCCATTGGGCAGTTCTTGTGGCTAGATCTTTTAAAAATTTCCAAGCATTGTCTATTCCTTGGTTCAGAAATCCATTTTGACTCAAAGATTCTAAGAGTGTTTTTGTATGATAATCAATTCCTTCATAAATAGTTCAGATTTGGGTCACTCTCTCTACTCCATGATGTGGGCATTGAGCTAGGAGATCATGAAACCTTGCCAAATATTTCCAGAAAGGTTCTCCTAGTTTCTGTCTACAATTCAAAATTTCATTTTTCCTTTTAATTGTGACATGCATTGGATGGTATTTTCCTAGAAATTCAGAACAGAATTGATTCCAAGTGATAATTGAATTCAGTTGTAAACTATATAACCATCTTTTAAAGCAAAAGGCATATATCTTAATTTAATTGCATCAATAGTCATGTTTGGTACTTTCATCATATTACAGACTTTATTAAATGCTTTTAAAAACCAATAGGCATCTTCTTTTTCAAATCCATGAAATTTTGGTAACTGGTTGATATAATTGGAATTTATTTCAAATTTATCATTAGCACATTCAGGTAGTGTTATGCATGAAGGTTCATTCATTAAATTAGGGTAAAACATACTACCTATTGTTTGTTCTATAGGTTGTTCTTGTTGTGGGGCAGCCAGAATTGTTCTTCTTGTAGGTGTTCTAACTAACCTATGAGATGAATCCCTAGATGAACCTGACATGCAACATTTAAATATAAAAGAAGATTTGTTTGTGTACCGTCATTAAATAAGCTTTAGCTGCCATTTCATGTTGTCATGCAACAGGTACATCTGTTTACAATAATACCACAACTGTAGTAAATGATATAAAATTTCAAATTTCATAAAAACATGCAACCAAACAACAAAGATGTTCATTCAGTTTTTGAGTACAATATAACAAAGACATTCCAAAAGAAATGACAAACATTGCAAGTGTTCAACAAAGGAGTTTTTGAAACAACCCATGGCCGGGTTTGTGGGTAAACTAGTTTACCCTCAAACTAAGACGTGGTTAAACTAGTTTACCCTCGAACTAAGACGTGGGTAAACAAGAGATATTACACATAGTGTTACAGAGTATTTGCGTAGGGAATTAATTCATGGAACCACACTATAGAAGCAGGCAAGGTTAATTGATGAATAAATTTGGCATTACAGCCTCCATCAAACAGCTAGATCTTGTAATAATAGAGATTATCCCGAGCACAATAAATAAGAGTGTCTCCATTGATGAAATAGAGAGCCTTGATTCTTCCTACAAATGGCATGTTAGGTTCTCTCAAATCTTCCAGTTGAAATTCAATGTAGACTCTATTCCATTCCCATTTTGCAATGTCCTGTAGCCTCCAAATTTCAAATTTCATATCATCATCTCACCATCTAATTAAACTTAGAGATTCAGGCTCTCCATTAGTTCCCCCAAATACAGCCAACTTGACTAAATCATAGAATGAACTTGATAGTGCTCCCATAGGGTATGGGACAGGTAGGAGCTTTACTGATTCATCTTTAATATTGATGGTAATAACCGTAATCTCATTAACATATGTAGGGGTACAGCTTGTTATTAAGTAAATGATTCCATCGATAATCACATGGTTTCTGTTGTTTGTTGGTCTCCTTCCGAAATAAACTCTTCTGACAGGTTGCCATTGATGTTTGTCAAAATGATAAACCAATAAATATCACCAATCAATCCACATTTGAGGTTCCTCCCAACAAAATAATTTGTGCATTATCCTTTTATCAGTACCCTTAAATGTTAAAACTACACCTAAATCAAGTAACACAAGCTTGTCTCTATTAGGGTTTGGGAGTAACAATTCTATATTTGTAGTAGGGTTCGTAATCCCAATATCAGATATGTTAAAAATTGTTCTCCAAAATGTCTGAAAATAATTAATCCACCATTACAACCTAAAATATTTTCAATTCCTTCCAGTGATGTAGGTTGAATTCCTACCTCAGAATCAATTCCATGATATATACATTTTCTTAAAAGTGCATCACACCAAATCACTCCACTGATTGTATTTCTTATTTTGTATGCTTGACATGAACAAAAGTAATGCTCTAAAATAAATGCTTGGACACTCTTGCTCACACAACTTAGTTTGCTTATTTCTCTTGTTGGCAAATGACTTAAAACCTTGTGAAAGACATCTATGGGAATCTCCATCACTTATTAAAATTCATTAAGAAAAAAGAGTACATTTAATCAGAAATAAAACTCAACTCGATACATCTAATAATCATGAAATAAATGCACAATATACGAGTCTTAAAATGATTAAAAAAATGATTGCACAATAAAAATTCCTGAAGATTCTGTTGACTGTAGCTTACCCTTAGACTAAGTTCGAGGGTAATGGTGTTTACCCTTAGACTACCTTGTGGGTAAACCCAAAAATTATTAATTAATTATGGATCTTTCCATCCGACCGTCCAATTACCAGATTAATCTTTCAAAAACCATTAATGCCCCTTCATGAATTAGCCCTTTTTCCACGACCTACGTTCACCGTTCTCTCCTCCTCCCATGATACACCATGGCTTCAACCTCGACTGCTCCTCCCTTTGTTCCAACATCAAGCTACGAATGGATAAATATGCTGAACTTCAAGAAGTTCAAATTGAATGTTGAAATGTGGCATAACGATAGGAAAAGAAAGCTCAAAGCCACGATCAGAGAGCAAGAATTGAAAATGGTAAGGGAAGACAATGTTGAGTGTCTAAAACAAAGTAAGGAGGCTGGTATTGTAGTGCCAACCTTCCTTAAGGCAAAGATAGCCTCTCATATTGAGAGAGAAGTAGGGCAGGAGCAGTTAGCTCTCCCTACAAATCGTTTAGCACAAGAATTGATTAGGAGAAGGTTCATATTTTGGTTTTATAGGGAGGTATTCTGTTTAGCCACTATAGGGTTTATCAATATTAAAACAAAGACTTACTTTTGCAAGCTGTGGCAAACAATAACACTTACCAAGTCCATATCAACTGAGGAGTGGATGAGATTACTTAGGTTTGAGTAGTTTGAAATGACATCATCAGGGTGGCATAAGGGCAGTGTCAAACGAGATAAAACCAAAGAAAAGATACTTAAGGATTTGAAGTATCAACTGCAACATTTCCACACTAAGGTGGAAAGAGAATTTGTCACCCTCTCCACAGCAATTTCACAGGCCATAAGTAGTTATACTCAGCAAGCGTGGTAGGATGAATGTACCATTAGGCCAAAGAAGGTCTTAGATCAACAAATTGTTTTGGTTAAAGCTGAATTATGGTTTATGAAGGCTGTCCACTCAATCATCAAGGATTTAAATAGCACTTCAGTGGTTTGAGATGACATTTTTGCATGCCTCCTGTACCCTCTCTTTCATCCAGCTATCACCCAGAAGCCCACGGGTTTGCACCGGCCCTGCCGGCGGATGGGCCGAGGTACAGAGAATTGAAATGTGTTTGTGTGAGCGCATCACCACGTGTAGTTGATGGCTCGTTGAACGGAGTCGCCACCTTATTTTTGGGTAGAAAACAAGGAAAACCAGATGGGAAAGTGTCCTTCCCCCATCGAAACGATAAAACCACGGGAACTACATAAAATCGTGTAACATGAGAGAACTGGATACGGGGCTCAGGGTACTGTTGGGGAAGGTGTTAGGCACCCCCAGACAGCCCTAGCATTCTTGGCCTCTCTTCGGCTCTAAAATGGAAAACTACGATAGTCAGTCTGGCCACACGTGACCTTATCCTAAAAAAACTTTCCAGGGCCGCCGGACAGTCGGTTGGATATATCGGCTGCCGTGTCCTATCCCCATAATAGAGATGAGAACTTGCATTATTACTTGGCCGGGGTTGGCAAGGATGCATGCTGGAAACGACATCCCGGAAATCTTTCTAAGGCATCGAGAATGTAGACTTACATTTCTTAGAGATCGAGGACCGGCTACTGGTTTTTATACCGATTCGTCGAAGGCAAGCCGACTGATTCCCCAAACCATCTACGCAAAGATGGGTTTTCAGGGAACCAGTGGTCGGTTATTTGTACCGGCTTGCCGCCGGCAAGCCGATTGGTTCCTCGAACTGTCTGTGTAAAGATGGGTTTTCGGGGAACCGGTGGCCGGTTATTGCCGACATGTCGGTAAGTTCCCTGAATCATCTGCGCAAAGATGGGTTTTCGGGGAACCAGTGGCCGGTTATTTGTACCGGCTTGCCGATGGCAAGCTGGTTGGCTCCCCGAATCATTTGTGCAAATGTTGTCCGTTAAAACCTGGGTGTTTTAACAGAGGGCTTGTATTTTCAAGAAAACTAGAATCCTCGGGTTGTGCTTCTTCGTATACCTGAATGACCACCGCCGGCTTCCTTGCCGATGGCATCATCCCAGAAATCTTTCTAGGGAATTGGGACCGAGTGATTCCCCCAAACTTTTGTGCAAGTTTGGGATTTTGGGGACCGGTTGCCGCTTCTTTGAAGCGGCTTGCCGGTGGCTAACTGGGTAATTCCCCCAACCATTTGTGCAAGTTGCTATTTTTTGGGACGGGTTGCCGCTTCCTTGAAGCGGCTTGCCGACGGCTAGCCGGGTGATTCTCCCAACCTTTTGTGAGAGTTGGGGATTTGGGGGCCCGGTTGCCGCTTCCTTGAAGCAGCTTGCCGACGGCTAGCAGAGTGATTCCCCCAGCCTTTTGTGCAAGTTGGGGATTTAGGGGATAGGTTGCCGCATCCTTGAAACAGCTTGCCGACGGCTAGCCAGGTGATTCCCCCAGCCTTTTGTGCAAGCTTGGGTTTTTGGGGACCGGTTGCCACTTCCATGAAGCGGCTTGCAGGGTAATTCCCCAAACTTTTCTGCAAGTTGTGGTTTCTAGGGACCGTTGCCGCTTCCCTGAAGAGCTTTGTCGGTGGCTAGCTAGGTGATTCACCCAACCTTTTGTGCAAGTCGGGGTTTTTGGGGACCGGTTGCCGCTTCCTTGAAGCGGCTTGCCAGCGGCTAGCTGGGTAATTCCACCAACCTTTTATGCAAGTTGGGGATTTTGGGGACCGGTTGCCGCTTCCTTGAAGTGGCCTGCTGGCAACTAGCCGGGTAATTCCCCCAACTTTTTGTGCAAGTTGCAATTTTTGGGGACCGTTTGCCGCTTCCTTGAAGCGGGTTGCCGGTTCCTTGAAGCACCTTGCCCTTCCTTGAAGCACCTTGCCCTTCCTTGAAGCGCCTTGCCGACAGCTAGCCGGGTAATTCCCCCAACCTTTTGTGCAACTTGGGAATTTTGGGGACCGGTTGTCGCTTCCTTGAAGCGGCTTGCCAGCGGCTAGCCGAGTGATTCCCCCAGCCTTTTGTGCAAGTTGGGGATTTAGGGGATAGGTTGCCGCTTCCTTGAAGCATCTTGCTGGTGGCTAGCCGGGTGATTCCCCCAGCCTTTTGTGCAAGTTTTGGTTTTTGGGGACCGGTTGCCGCTTCCTTGAAGCAGCTTGCTGGCGGCTAGCCGACAGCTAGCCTGGTCATTCCCCCAACCTTTTGTGCAAGTTGGGTGTTTTGGGGACCTATTTCTGCTTCCTTGAAGCAGCTTGCCGCTGGCGGCTAGCCGGGTGATTCCCCCAACCTTTTGTGCAAGTTGGGGATTTTGGGGACCTGATAAGGCTTCCTTGAAGCGGCTTGCCGACGGCAAGCCAAGTGATTCTTCCAACCTTTTGTGCAAGTTTGGGTTTTTGCAGATCGGTTGTCACTTGCTTGAAGCGGCTTGCGGGTAATTCCCCCAACCTTTTATTCAAGTGGCGGTTTTTGGGAACCGATTTTCGCATCCTTGAAGTGGCCTACCCGCGGCTAGCTAGGTGATTCCCACAACCTTTTGTGCAAGTTTGGCCTTTTGGCAACCAGTTGCCGCTTCCTTGAATCGACTTGCCGACGGCTTTCCGGGTCATTCCCCCAGCCTTTTGTGCAAATTTTGGGTTTTGGTGACCGGTTGCCGCTTCCTTGAAGTGGCTTGCCAACGGCTAGCCAGGTGATTCCCCCAACCATTTGTGCAAGTTGGGGATTTTGGGGACCGGTTGCCATTTCCTTGAAGCGGCTTGTCGATGGCTAGCCAAGTAATTCCCCCAACCTTTTGTGCAAGTTTGGGATTTTTCGGGACTGGTAGCCGCTTCCTTGAAGCGGCTTGCTGACGGCTAGCCGAGTGATTCCCCCATCCTTTTGTGCAAGTTGCGATTTTTGGGAACCGGTTTCCACTTCCTTAAAGCAGCCTGTCCGCGGCTAGCCAGGTGATTCCCCCAACCTTTTGTGCAAGTTTGGCTTTTTGGCAACCAGTTGCTGCTTCCTTGAATCAGCTTGCCAGCGGCTTTCCGGGTGATTCCCCCAACCTTTTGTGCAAATTTTGGGTTTTGGTGACCGGTAAGCGGCTTGCCAACGCCTAGCCAGGTGACTCCCCCAACCATTTGTGGAAGTTGGGGATTTTGGGGACCGATTGCCGTTTCCATGAAGCGGCTTGTCAGCGGCTAGCAAAGTAATTCCCCCAACTTTTTGTGCAAGTTTGGGATTTTTGGGGACTGGTAGACGCTTCCTTGAAGCGGCTTGCCGACGGCTAGCCGAGTGATTCCCCCAACCTTTTGTGCAAGTTGGGGTTTTTGGGGATTGGGAAGCGGCTTGCCAGTGGATAGATGGGTGATTCCCCCAACCTTTTATTCAAGTGGCGATTTTTGGGAACCGATTTTCGCATCCTTGAAGTGGCCTGCCCGCGGCTAGCTAGGTGATTCCCACAACCTTTTGTGCAAGTTTGGCCTTTTGGCAACCAGTTGCCGCTTCCTTGAATCGACTTGCCGACAGCTTTCCGGGTCATTCCCCCAGCCTTTTGTGCAAATTTTGGGATTTGGTGACCGGTTGCCGCTTCCTTGAAGCGGCTTGCCAATGGCTAGTCAGGTGATTCCCCCAACCATTTGTGCAAGTTGGGGATTTTGGGGACCGGTTGCCATTTCCTTGAAGCGGCTTGTCGACGGCTAGCCAAGTAATTCCCCCAACCTTTTCTGCAAGTTTGGGATTTTTCAGGACTGGTAGCCGCTTCCTTGAAGCGGCTTGCTGACGGCTAGCCGAGTGATTCCCCCAACCTTTTGTGCAAGTTGGGGTTTTTGGGGACCGGTTGCCGCTACCTTGAAGCGGTTTGCCAATGGCTAAATGGGTGATTCCCCCAAACTTTTTTGCAAGTTGGGGATTTTCGGGACTGGTTGCCGCTTCCCTGAAGTGGCTTGCCGACGGCTAGCCGAGTGATTCCCCCAATCTTTGTGCAATTTTGGGTTTTTCGGGACCGGTTGCCGCTTCCTTGAAGCGGTTTGCCGGATGCTAGATGGGTAATTCCCCAACCTTTTATGCAAGTTGCGATTTTTGGGTACCGGTTGCAACTTCCTTGATGTGGCTTGCCGATGGCTAGCTGGGTGATTCCCCAACCTTTTGTACAAGTTGGGGTTTTTGGGGACCGGATGACGCTTTCTTGAAGCGACTTGCCTACAACTAGTCGGTTAATTCCCCCACCTTTTTGTGCAAGTTAGGGATTTTGTGGACCGGTTGCCGCTTCCTTGAATCGCCTTGTCGGGGGCTAGCTGAGTGATTGCCCCAGTCATTTGTGCAAGTTGGGGATTTTGGGGATCGGTTGCCACTTCCTTAAAGCAGCTTGCCGACGGCTAGCCGGGTGATTCCCCCAGCCTTTTGTGCAAATTTCGATTTTTGTGGACCGGTTGCCGCTTCCTACAAGCGGCTTGCCGGCGGCTAGCCGTGTCATTCCCCCAACCTCTTGTGCAAGTTGTGGGTTTCGTGGACCGGTTGCCGCTACCATGTAGCGGCTTGCAAGCGGCTAGCCGGGTGATTCCCCACACCTTTTATGCAAGTTTGGGTTTTTGGCGACCAGTTGCCGCTTCCTTGAAGTGGCTTGCCAGGTAATTGCCTCAACCTTTTGTGCAAGTTGAGGTCTTGGGGACTAGTTGCCGCTTCCTTTAAGCGGCTAGCCGGGTGATTCCCCCAACCTTTTGTGCAAGTTGGGGTTTTTGGGGACCGGTTGTCGCTTCCTTGAAGCGGCTTGCCGGCGATTAGCCGGTAATTCCACCAACCTTTTGTGCAAGTTGAGGATTATTTTATACACAGGTTGCCGCTTCCACGAAGCAGCTTGCCAGCGGCTAGACGGGTAATTCCCCCAGCCTTTTGTGCAAGTTGCGATTTTTGTGGACTAGTTGCCGCCTCGTTGAAGCGGCTTGCCGGCGACTAGCTGGGTAATTCCCCCAACCTTTTGTGCAAGTTGCGATTTTTGGGTACCGGTTGCCACCTCGTTGAAGCGGCTTGCCGGCGGCTAGCTGGGTAATTCCCCCACCATTTTGTGTAAGTTGCGATTTATTAGGACGGCTAGCTGGGGGATTCTCCCAACCTTTTGTGCAAGTTGGAGTTTTTGGGGACCGGTTGCCGCTTCCTTGAAGCGCCTTGCCAATGGCTAGCCAGGTAATTCCCCCAACCTTTTGTGCAAGTTGGGAATTTTGGGGACTAGTTGCCGCTTCCTTGAAGCAGCTTGCCATCGGCTAGTCGAGTGATTCCCACAGCCTTTTGTGCAAGTTGGGGATTTTGGGGATAGGTTGCCGCTTCATTGAAGCAGCATGCCTGTGGCTAGCCGTGTGCTTCCCCCAGCCTTTTGTGCAAGTTTCAATTTTTGGGAGCGAGTTGCCGCTTCCTTGAAGCGCGTTGCCGGATGACACAAACTTTTTGTGCAAGTTTGGGTTTTTGCAGACCGGTTGCCGCTTCCTTGAAGCACGTTGCTGGGTAATTCCCCCAACCTTTTGTGCAAATTTCAATTTTTGGGGACCAGTTGTCGCTTCATTGAAGCGGCTTGCTGGGTCATTGCCCAACCTCTTGTGCAAGTTGCGGGTTTCGTGGACCAGTTGCTGCATCCTTGAAGTAGCTTGTCGCCGACGGCTAGATGGGTGATTCCCCAAACCTTTTGTGAAAGTTTGGATTTTTGGGGACCGGTTGCCGCTTCGTTGAAGCGGCTTGCCAGCAGTTAGACGGGTAATTCCACCAGCCATTTGTGCAAGTTGTGATTTTTCGAGACTAGTTGCCGCCTCGTTGAAGCAGCTTGCTGGCGGCAAGCTTAGTAATTCCCCCAACCTTTTGTGCAAGTTGCGATTTTTTGGGACCGGTTGCTGCTTCCTTGTAGCGGCTTGCCGACGGCTAGCCGGGTTATTCCCCCAACCTTTTGTGCAAGTTGTGGATTATGAGGACCAGTGGCCGCTTCCTTGAAGCGGCTAGCCGAGTGATTACCCCAACCTTTTGTGCAAGTTGGGGATTTAGGGGAAAGGTTGCCGCTTCGTTGAAGCAGCTTGCCGACCGTTAGCCAGGTGATTCCCCGAGCCTTTTGTGCAAGTTTTGGTTTTGGGGGACCGGTTGCCGCTTCCTTGAAGCGGCTTGCTGGTGGCTAGCCGACGGCTAGCCTGGTCATTCTCCCAACCTTTTGTGCAAGTTGGGTGTTTTCGGGACCTATTGCCGCCTCCTTGAAGTAGCTTGATGCTGGCGGCTAGCCGGGTGATTCCCCCAACCTTTTGTGCAAGTTGGGGATTTCAGGGACCAGATAACGCTTCCTTGAAGCGGCTTGCCGACGGCAAGACAGGTGATTCTCCCAACCTTTTGTGTAAGTTTCAGTTTTTGCGGACCGGTTGTCGCTTGCTTGAAGCGTCTTGCTAGGTAATTCCCCCATCCTTTTGTGCAAGTTGCGATTTTTGGGAACCGGTTTCCACTTCCTTAAAGCAGCCTGTCCGCGGCTAGCCAGGTGATTCCCCCAACCTTTTGTGCAAGTTTGGCTTTTTGGCAACCAGTTGCTGCTTCCTTGAATCAGCTTGCCAACGGCTTTCCGGGTCATTCCCCCAACCTTTTGTGCAAATTTTGGGTTTTGGTGACCGGTAAGCGGCTTGCCAACGCCTAGCCAGGTGACTCCCCCAACCATTTGTGCAAGTTGGGGATTTTGGGGACCGATTGCCGTTTCCATGAAGCGGCTTGTCAGCGGCTAGCAAAGTAATTCCCCCAACTTTTTGTGCAAGTTTGGGATTTTTGGGGACTGGTAGACGCTTCCTTGAAGCGGCTTGCCGAC
>JAMKPZ010000017.1:0-33475 GCA_024699675.1 Amphibolis antarctica
GGCACTCGGGCTAGGTAAAGAATGGGAGGTTGGATACTCATTCGAGGGGAGGAGTGATCTCCCGTCGTTATCTTGTAACCACTCAGAATCAGCAAAGACCATGGGGATAGGGACAAACCTGGATTACTCACCCTGTTCCATCTTTGTGCCATCGGAGTTAAACAAGATGGGCGCTCAGGTTTTCGATGTAGAAATCTAGATGTAGTTGGTGTCACTCCTAGGGTCGGTAGTTCATCCCAGAGGTCCGAATAGCACTTCTTGAATTGGATGCGCCGCCTGTTGCTGCAAACTGTTCTCCCTGTCGGTTGTGGACGTGGCTGCTGGGTATATCAGAGGTGGCAGCCGGTGGTGGGCCGGATGGACGGTGGAGCATGTAAGTATTGGGCAACAGGCTGTGGATGACGACCGGGTCATTTTCCAGCTTTCAGGTGTTTCTTCTGGTGAATGGTGAGCTGGTTGTTTCGTGGTTCCGAGACTTAGGAGGACGTGGGCATGTTCTAATGGGTTGTGACCCAGGAAATGAACAAACCTGTGGAGTGAAGTTTTGGGGTAGTTTTGTCGACCCTCTTCCTTTTCCCTTTGGATGGGGTAGGACGGCTAGTGAGTTGGACCTGCTCATCATGTGTGCCTCGTGCGTGCCTCATGTGACGTGTAAGTCATAAAAGGGAATTCACCGAGGAAAGGAGTGTACCTGTTCGGACCTAATCTCTTGATCAGTCGGTGGAGAGTCGGAAGGAGACTTCGGTCACTGGCTTGTCTGAAGGCGGTGGCTGTGTGGAGTCTTGCTCGTGCTCGTTCTTCACGGTCATGGGGGAATTGGCTTCTTGGTTGGCTTGTGGGATGTTGGTCTAAGAAGCTAGCGACCGGTCTGTCTAGAGGCGGCGGCCACGTGGATCCCCGATCAAGTTGATTTTGTGACCGTGGGCAGCCGGCCCATTGGGTTTTGCCATAGCAGCTGCCAAATGTACAAAACGGGACGGAGGGGCAGAATGCCCCTAGTTCTGCCCCATGGTGCATGTCTTCTGGAGGAGATGGCAGGTTTCCGATTGAAAGTGTCGGCAACCGATTAGATAGCATCGGCGACTGGATGAAACCCCTAGAAGAGGTTGGTTGTTTCGTGCCATGGGGGGGACCGGTGCGAGGAGGCGGCAGCCGGCCCATCTGGAGGTGGCAGCCGCATGCCCCCCCGTCCAACCCATTTTTCTGGGTCTTGAATGGGCCAGTCTAGGGAGGAGGCAACCGGTTCTCTGGAGGTGGCAGCCGCTTGGCCCCCTTGTCCAACCCATTTTTCTGGGTCTTTAGGGGGGCCGGTCTAAGGAGGCAGCAATTGGTTCTCTGGAGGTGGCAGCCATGTGGCCCCCCCGTCCAACCCGTTTTTCTGGGTCTTTAGGGGGGCCGGTCTAGGGAGGCGGCAACCGGTTCTCTGGAGGTGGCAGCCGCGTGGCCCCCCCATCCAACCCATTTTTCTGGGTCTTTAGGGGGGCCGGTCTAAGGAGGCGGCAATCGGTTCTCTAGAGGTGGCAGCCACATGGCCCCCTCGTCCAACCCATTTTTCTGGGTCTTTAGGGGGGCCAGTCTAGGGAGGCGGCAACCGGTTCGCTGGAGGTGGCAGCCGCATGGCCCCCGGTCGAACTTGTCTTTCATGGGTAGAACTTCTTCAGCTGCGACAAATTGACTGGGTCGAACTCCTGTTGGGTGGCTTCATCAAAAAGGTAAGCGGCTCCCCCGCTAAGGATCTTGGTGATGATGTATGGGCCCTGCCAGTTCGAGGAGAATTTTCCCATTGAACCTGTTGGAAAAACGAAGCGAAGGACTAGATTACCAAATTTAAGGAATCGAGGACGAACCTTCTTGTTGTAAGCCCTTGCCATTTTTCTTTGATAAGTCTGGGCGTGGTTCAACGCCTTCAACCTTCTTTCATCAAGGAGGTTGAGTTGCAGTAGGTGCGATTCTGACCATTGGTCATCGGGGTCCGTTGTTTTTTTGAGGATGCGAAGGGATGAAAGTTCTACTTCCACCAGCAACACTGCTTCGGACCCATATACCAGTGAGTATGGTGTTGCTCTGGTAGCGGTCCGTAGGGAGGTTCGATAGGCCCAGAGTGCGTACAGGAGGTGATCATGCCAATCTTTGTGTGTTCGGACCATCTTCTTGAGAATCCGGACTAGCGTCTTGTTAGCTGCTTTGACTGCTCCATTCATCTGTGGCCTGTAGGGGGACGCCCTTAGGTGACGGATGTGGCATTGTTCGAGGTAGCTTGTGACCTGCTTGGCTGTGAAGTTGGTGTCGTTATCGGTCACCACCTCGAAGGGTACGCCATACCGGGTGACAATGTTGTTGCGCAAGAACTTCTGAGTGGCAACTGTCGTGACTGTCTTGTAGGAGGCTACTTCTACCCACCTAGTGAAGTAATCAATGGCCACTAGTATGTACCAGTGTCCATTGGTGGCTGTTGGCTTGATCTCACCTACCACATCCAATGCCCACATGGAGAATGGCCAAGGAGAAGCCATGTTGTATAGTTCCTTGGGGGGCGCGTGGATGAGGTTCCCATGTACCTGGCACTGGTGACAGCGACGGACGTACGCGGTGCAGTCCGCTTCCATTGTGCTCCAATGGTAGCCTTGAAGCATGATCTTTTTCACCAGGAGGATCCCGTTCATTTGGGATCCATACACACCTTCATGGATTTCCTGCATAATCGTATGTGCCTCGGGCGAGGTTATGCACCGAAGGAGGGTCTGGTTGTGAGATCTTTTGTAGAGCTGTCCCTCGCTGAAGACGTAGCCGGCGGCCAGTCTTGACAACGTTCGTTTGTCTTGGGTGGTGGCCTCGGGGGGGAACTCTCCAATCTCCAAGAAGGCTTGTATATCTAAATACCATGGGCGGTCCTCTTGCTGTGATTTCCCTAGGTTACCGTTTGGGGACATATAATCGGTATTATTTGGTTCATCAGCCAGAGTTGGTTCTCTACGTTGGTTGGCAGTCTGCTAGTTGCTGGAGTGGCTAGCCAAAGGCATAGCTGTAGGTTTCGCGTCGACCTGTCTAGAGACTTCTGTAAGGCAGTAGACGTCCTCGCTGTAGGCTGATTGGTGAAGTGTTGTGACTTCTATGGCAATGCTCTGCCCCTCCATGACCGCTACCCATGAGGCTAAGACGGCCAGAGCGTCTGCGTATGGGTTGTGCTTGCGGCTGATGTGTTGGAAGTGGACGAACCAGAAGTCGCTTGCTAATTGCAATACGAGTTCCTGGTATGGCTGGAGCTTGGGGTCTTGGGTCTTCCACCTATTGAGGGTTTGAGAAATTACCAGCATGGCATCGCCGAATACTTGCAGATGTGTGACTCGGAGTTCCAGCGCAAGTCGTAGCCCCATGATACAAGCCTCGTATTCTGCCTCATTGTGTGAGCATGTGAAGAGAAGCCGCTTGGCTACGGGCAGCATTCTTCCTTAGGGATCCACTAAGACGACCCCTACCCCGCGACCTTTAGTGTTGACTGCTCCGTCGAAGTACAAGGTATGGGGTTTTGGTTGATCAGGATCCAGTTGATCCAAATCCGACTGGTCTGGATTCGGCTCGTCGATGGTGAAGATCGGCTCGTCTGGGAAGGAATCTTCTAGTGGCTGGTAATCCGGTAAGGGATGGTGTGCCAGCTGGTCGGCCATGGCTTGAGCCTTCATGGACTTCTGGGATACATACTGGATGTCGAACTCTGCAAGGAGCATTTGCCATTTTACGCACCTACCTACCAAGGCCGGTTGGTCGAAGAGGTAGCGCAGGGGATCTAGGCGGCTAAGCAACAAAATGGGGTAGACCACAGGTTGTGTCGCAACTTTTTCACCGTCCAGACTAGTGAGAGACAGTACTTTTCAATCAGCTCATACCGTTCTTCTACCTCAGTAAACTTTTTACTAAGGTAGTATATGGCCTGCTCGATTCTTCTGGTGGTGTCGTGTTGGCCCAATACTACGCCCATGGAGGAAGTTGTTACTGACATGTACAGGAAAAGCAGTCGTCCAGGGTGAGGTGGTACGAGAACTGGCCGCCGGGACAGCTGATGCTTGATGTGGTCGAAGGCGACTTGGCATTCTGTCGTCCACGTGAAGCTAGTGTTTTTCTTCAACAGTTTGAAGAAAGGCTCACAGATCGGCGTGAGGCACGAGATGAACCGTGCAATGTATTGTAGCCTTCCCAGCAAGCTTCGGATCTGTTGTTCTGTCTCTGGGGGAGGCATATCTAAGATTGCTTTCGCCTTGTCGAGATCTACCTCAATACCTTGTTTGCTGATGACGAAGCCGAGGAGTTTCCCGGTGGTGGCCCCGAAGGTTGATTTTGATGGGTTCAATCTGAGCTTGTACTTCCTTAGGCGCTCAAATAGCCTCCTTAAGTGCTGGAGGTGTTGTTGATGAGTGCGTGCCTTCACTACCATGTCGTCGACTTAGACTTCGACTTCCTTGTGCATCATGTCGTGGAAGAGGGTGGTCATGGCTCTTTGGTAAGTGGCACCTACATTCTTGAGTCCAAATGGCATTACCCTGTAACAGAAGATGCCCCAGGGGGTTGTGAATGCAGTCTTCTCCTTGTCTTCTTCTGCCATGAGGATTTGGTTGTATTCGGAGAATCCATCCATGAAAGAGTATACCCCGTACTTGGTGGCGTTGTCTACCAAGACGTCTATGTGTGGCAGCGGGAAGTCGTCCTTGGGGCTGGCTTTGTTGAGGTCCCGGTAGTCGACGCACATGCATACCCACCCATCTTTCTTTAGGACGGGTACCATGTTTGCCATCCATTCTAGGTAGAAGATAGGCTGGAGGAACCGGACATTCAACTGTTTGTGGACTTCTTCCTTCAGCTTTTGGGCCCATTCTTGTCTCATCCGTCGAGCTTTTTGTTTTATAGGTCGGGCTTCCGGTTTGAGGGGCAGTCGGTGGACTGCTACCCGTTCATCCAAACAGGGCATGTCTTCATAATCCCATGCAAATCCACAAATTCATGTAGGAGTGTGAGGAGTTGTTGTCGGTAGGGCTCGGGAACCTCTTTGCTAATTTTCGTTTCTTTTCTGCATTGTTCATCCCCAAGGTTTACAAGTTCAATTTCATCTGTAGATGCTATGCTCATAGACTCGGGTGGTTGAACCCACGGGTCTTCTTCTTCGGATTCTCGGCTTTGCAAGTAGGGGCCGTCAGCGTCTCTAGCGGTTTGTTGACCTTCAAGCTGGAAGGGTGCTGGACGATGGTTTTGGAGGGAGCGGTGCCCATGGTTTTCTGGCTAGGCGCCGGGTAGGTGAACCGGCTACCGGTTCGAGGTAGTGATGGACCCCAGAAGTGCTTTAGAGGGGATGATAGTAGGCTTGCCATGCTCGTCTTCCTAGGGTGTTGTGTCGTTAGACCCCATTAGTTGTTCTGGCCGCCAAGCATCCACAGAGAGTGAGGGGCAGAATGCCCCTAGTTCTGCCCTAGTGGGAGGAATCGGCTGTCCGGTAGATGGGAGGCGGAAATCGGGTGGAGTTTTGGACGAGAATGCAACAGGTCGGTCTTGTTTACTGGCTTGAGGGGAGGGGCAGAATGCCCTAGTTCTGTCCCAGAGTGTTGGCTAGTGCTTTGAAAGATGTTTCCCAAACTGAGTAGGCTAGCTGTCCTGACTCCATGATGCGGCACCCTTATTGGTGGTTGACGGTTTCTAGCTGATCTGGCTGGTGCCCGAGGGATTGGTGGTTTGCTGTGTCGAGCGAGAGACTTGGTATGATTGCCAAGTCCTAGTTGACTTGGTCAAGTTGCCAAGTCAGTGGCTGCTGAGGATGCAACTGCCAGCGCACTTGTGCGTGGGATGCCAAGCCCTGCTGTTGGAGAAGTGGGTTCCGGCGTGAGTCGCACGGAAGCCATCAGGCTTGCCTTCTGATGTTGATGACCTACAAGCCTGGAGTGTTCCCACCTAGGTCATTAGGTGGGTGCTGCGGTGCTAGTTTGAAGGAGAGGGGGAAGGAGCGCACCTTGTCATCTCCTTTCCCTATAGAAACCAGTCGGATGCTACATCCGTTTCCGAAATTCCTCCCTGTAGGATTGGCACTAGCGAGGGAGGTTGGTGAAGAATTGGGTCCCCGGTGCATACCAGAGATTCTCCGAACAATCGCAGCAGGTCATCTTTTGGTTCCTGATCTGGTTGTGGGTTATCCTCCCAGGGCTCCATTCGTCTGGACAAATAGTCATAACCATTTGTGTTCTGGAGATCCGGTGGTGAGGCGGCAACCGGCTCCGGTGTTGGGTGTGGTGACCCGGAAGATGCCACAGTTGCTACGGATTGTCCTGGGTGGTAGTAATTTTCCGCCAGTATGACGATGACCTCCCCTTTCCAAAGGAACTTAAGCATCCTATGAAGGGTGGAAGGCACAATGGAGTTTTGGTGGAGGAATGGGTGGCCTAGGATAAGATTGTAGCTCGATGGAATATCTACCACATGCACAGGAACCTTGAAAGTTGCTGGTCCGATGACGAGGGGAAGGACGACCTCACCTTTGGCTTCGTGAAGGGTGCCGTCGAACCCTCTCATCACCCAGTCGGTGGGGAGCAAGTCTTGCTCTTTGATTCCCAGCTTGTGCAGGACTTGTAGCGGGCACAGGTTTAACCCGGATCCATCATCAATCATAACCATGGGGATGCAGAGGTCCTTGTATTGCACCCGAATGTACAAGGACAGGTTGTGATTGGTCCCGGCCGGTGAGAGGTCTAGATCTAAGAAGTAGATGAAGGAGGGGACTGTTACCGTGGCCACCATTCCTTGTATGGCCCTGGGAGCAAGACTTTGGTCCACTTTGGCCACCTGCAGTGCTTTGAGGAGGGTTTCCCGGTGCTCGGTAGAGGATCGGAGCAGGTCCCATAGAGAGATGTCGGCCCATATCCCTTGCAGCTGGATTGACAGGTCCGGGAGTGGCTGCAACTAGATGGCCAGTGCTGAGGAGGCGGCTGCCGACCCTGCTGAAGCGGCAGCCGGTGGTCGATTATTGGTTGAAGTTCGTCCTGCTATTCTCGGGATGGAGATTCCTCTGGGGCGCGACTGTGGCTGATACACCTGGCCCGACCTGGTTATAGCCGTACATGTGGACGGCTGTTCTATCCCCTTGCCTTTATGTTGTTCGGAAGTGAGCGTGGCCGGAGGGGAGGGCCTGGTGAGCAGCTACTTTGCCAAGTGTGCTTGGAGTGGCGCTAGCGTTGCAGCCGCTGGAGAGGCCGTGTCGGCTGGAGTGTCGGTCATGGACGCAAAGCCGACGGTTGAGGCCTTAGGGCTCGAAGGTACCGCCGGGATGACTGCCCTAACTGGGGCAGCAGGTGAGTAAAGAATTACCTTGGGCTGAGCATGTGTGGTCGTCCCGGTAGCCGGCTCCCTTGACGCGGCAACTGGTTCTTTTGACGCGGCAACCATAGGCACCACCTGAACAAAGAATTTTCCTGTGGGTGGGGATGACGCCTGTTGTGGTGTAGGCTTTGAAGACTTCCTCCTTCTTCGGTGGTCGCTGACGGTGAAGATGGAGGTCTGGAGTTGTTGATAGTATGGTCGGAGTTCTTCAAGCGTTGGCGGGTGGTTAGCGGGAGGGGTTCAACCAGGGAGTTCCTGCGTCCAACGGCCGTACCGAAGGGAGGGATCTTCTTGTCCCTTGTCCGTGCCCGGTTGGGTAGGCGAAAACCAGCTGTACTTGCCGGAACCCTTCAAGCAGGTGCCTCTTTCAAGCACCTAGGAAGATAGCACTGACCTGGGAGTTGCCCGCATGATTTGGGAAGGTATGTTGTCCCGGCTCTAGGGGTACGGGAGGCTGTTGAAGCTCAATGGTGCCTGAGTTGATAAGCCTCTGAATAGCTTGTCTCAATGTCCGGCAATGATCTGTGGTGTGGCCGGCAGACCGGTGGTACTCGCAGTACTGCTGTGAATTGTACCAGGCAGGAAGAATAGCTGGAGGTGGTTTGACAGGGGGGAGCGTGAGTAGTGCTTGGGCCCGACGGAATACCTGGCTTAGCGATTCAGAGAGCGGCGTGTATTCTGTAATGCGTGGCTGCTGCGGTTGCGGGGGCGGCTGGCATGGCCCACACTATTGCTGATCAGGGCATTGTTGGTTAACGCCTGGGCGATCTCCTCCTTGTCCCTAGTTTCTTTGTCGAGAGGTTGTCGGGGACGTTACCTACCACTGTTGGCGAGCCGGTGGTTCGGAGGCGGCTGCTGGGTGTGGAGCCTTGGGCCTCCAAGGTTGTTGATTCGGGGCTGCTCGAGTGGTGTAGACCGGTTGTTGAACTGGGGTGATTGCCGATGGATGGTACTCCTGGGTCGAGGCGTATACCTGTTGCGGTTGGTATGGTGGTGGTGGTGCTGCCACAACGGCCATAGGAGCCGGATGGTTGTTGTCACTCCTTCAAGGGCCGCAGTTGTTCCCCATGTTATTGCCCGGGGCCGGTGGTCGGGGACGTCGTTTCCTCCAGGGCCAGCTCCGAATGGAAGAGCCGAAAACCTCCCTGACTTCAAGAATCCTTCCAGGCGGCTACCAGCTTTGATTAACTGGGAGAAGGTTGAGTACGACTGAATGCATAAAAGGGCCGCTAGTGATGGTTGAGCACCTTGTACAATTATGTCTAGAGAGTCTTCTTCCGCATGTTTCTCCCGGATTTGGGATGCCAGGGCCTGCCACCTATCGACATAGCCACTGAATGGCTCATTCTCACGTTGGCAAAGGCAACAGAGATCTTCCAACTTTGGTGCTAGGTCCAAGTTATACGCGTACTATTCCTGGAACATGTACGCCAGCTATTCCCAAGTGTAAATCTTTGTTAAGTCTAAGGACATGTACCAGGAAAGTGCAGGTCCTTGGAGAGATTTCTGGAATAGCTGGACGAGGAGCTTCTCCTCGTGTTGTAGTGGCAGGAAGGCGTTGGCCGCTTCTATGCCCTCGGTGTTCGAGGGCGGTTGGTAGGACGGGCCGGTGCTCCGTGTGGGAGCCGACCTTCTACCTTTAGCTTCAGTAGCCAGAGAAGCCGGCGGCGTAGGATGCACTGTGGCATTGTCGAATGCTACAGCGGTAGACAGATTTGGCGACCTTGGTTGGTCCGGGGTTCCGGTAGGCATGATGACGGGCCTGGTGATGTTCGTCCGGGTGACGACAGTTGATGGTGGGCCGAATACCATGGACAGCAGCACAGAAGTTTCTACGGTGACGGAAGGGGATGATTCGAAAGCCGCAGTGGAACTAGTGGCCATGGCTCTTGCTTGTGAGCGAGTTAGGACAGGGGGAGCCAGTGGGGTTCGGAACCTGTAGGGCAGAGATCCGTGAGGAGATGGTGCCCAGAGAAACCACAGGGGTCCGTGAAGATCTGTAGGGAGACCAAAGAAGGGTGATACAGTTCAATGCATTTGAAAGCGGCTTCGCTTAGCAAATGCGGCAAGTATGTTAAAACTCCTAACGGAAAAATAAAAGACTGACTATAGAAGAGCCGTACGAGTAAGAGTTGAGTGTCCGGTGGCGGATGTCGATAGAAGAGCCGTACGAGCAAATGCTACTTAATCTATAAAACGCAGCGAGTGTCCCCAGCAGAGTCGCCAAAAATCTGTACCCTCTCTTTCATCTGGCTATCACCCAGAAGCCCACGGGTTTCCACCAGCCCCGCTGGCGGATGGGCCGAGATACAGAGAATTGAGAGGTGTTTGTGAGAGTGCATCACCACATGGGGCAGATGGCTCGTTGAACGGAGTCACCACCTTATTTTTGGGTAGAAAACAAGGAAAACCAGATGGGAAAGTGTCCTTCCACCATCGAAACGATAAAACCACGGGAATCACGTAAAATTATGTAACATGAGAGAACTGGATACGGGGCTCAGGGTACTATTGGGGAAGGTGTTAGGCACCCCCAGACAGCCCAGGCATTCCCGGCCTCTCTCCAGCTCTAAAACGGAAAACTACAATAGTCAGTTTGGCCATAAGTAACCCTTCCCCGAAAAACTTTCTGGGACCGCCGGATAGTCGGTTGGATATACCGGCTGCCGCGTCCTATCCCCATACTAGAGATGAGAACTTGCATTGTTACTTAGCCGGGGCTGGCAAGGATGCATGCCGGAGATGACATCCCGAAAATCTTTCCAGGGCATCGAGAATGTAGACTCACATTTCCTGGAGATCGGGGACTGGCTACCGGTTTTTATACCGGTTCACCGGAGGTAGGCCGACCGATTCCCCGCACCATCTACGCAAAAATGGGTTTTCGGGGAACCGGTGGCCAGTTATTTGTACCGGCTTGCTGGCGGCAAGCCGGTTGGTTCCCCGAACTGTATGTGTAAAGATGGGTTTTTGGGGAACCGGTGGCCAGTTCTTTATACCGGCTTGCTGGCGGCAAGCTATGTGGTTCCCCGAGTCATCTGTGTAAAGATGGGTTTTCGGGGAACCAGTGGTCGGTTGTTTATACCGGCTTGCCTGCGGCAAGCCGGGTGGTTCCCCGAGGCATCTGTGTAAAGATGGGTTTTTCGGGGAACCGGTGGCCTGTTGTTTATACCAGCTTGTCGGCGGCAAGCCGGGTGGTTACCCGAGTCATCTATGTAAAGATGGGTTTTTCGAAGAACCGGTGGCCTGTTGTTTATACCGGCTTGCCGGCAGCAAGCTGGGTGGTTCCCCGAGTCATCTGTGTAAAGATGGTTTTTCGGGGAACCGGTGGCCGATTGTTTATATCGGCTTGCTGGTGGCAAGCCGGGTGGTTCCCCGAGTCATCTTTGTAAAGATGGGTTTTCGTGGAACCGGTGGCCTATTGTTTATACCGGCTTGCCGGCGACAAGCTAGTTGGTCCCCCGAACCATCTGTGCAAATATGGGTTTTCAGGGAACCGGTGGCCGATGGTTTGTACCGGCTTGCCGCCATAGGAGCACTAAACTCTCCTTTTGATCTAAGGGTAACTAACACCTTAGGTGACTCTTCTATACTTTTGGAAATAGGGTCATTCATGACCTGAAGTGGTCCTACTGAACAATCCCTTACCAAATAGTCAAGTAATTCATACCCTTCCCATATTTGATCTTTTTCCTTAAAATTTTCAACTTCTGCAACTCTAGAACTGATTTAATGTGAGTGTTGCACAAGTGTCTATAGGTTCCTTCTGAAAATCTTCATCTTATTCAGACAAATTAGAAGTAGATGAATTCCTTATAAATAGGTCAATAGATCTTTGAATTTCATCTAGCTTCTTGTTCAAACTCAAAAGTGTGAATTTTATTGATATTAATTCATGTGTTTTAATGAGTTTTATTTGCATTCTATATTGAATTATGATGATTACAAGGTTAACTATACTTTTGAGTAGTATGCACGATTATTCACATTAATGACGCATGAATTACGTTTTGAGTCGTTAATTATGTTTATGTTGATTACCTATTGAGAAAGGAATGAATGATTGACATTTGACTATTTAGGTTGCTAATAGAACGATTAATATACAGAGAAAAACTTGTGATTTATGCTTAAATACAAGTCCAAGGGTTAAACTGTTTACCTACGGACTTATCCATGGGTTAAGCTGTTTACCCTTGGACCATGCTGTGAGCATTAAGGGTTTACCCACGAACTTACGTGAGGGTGAACTGGTTTACCCTCAGACCTGTACCCTATTTGTTCTATTCATTGATATTAAAGCAATTGCAATTACAGTTAAGATCTAAATGTTATGAATTATTTCTCCTGTAATATGATGTGATTCATGAAAAGTATTTCTTAAGTATTTGCAGGGAAATTTGATAAGTAACTACAGAAATTATGTAACAAAGTAGAATTAAATATTAATTCAACTGCAGCTCAACCATGAAGAATGTGGACGGACAGGCTGAAGTAGTCGATTGTATGGGATGATCTCACACGTCCGAACGTACACCATGCCCTTGTTAACTGCCAGCTCATAAACTGCCAATCCTCCCATCTATAAAAAAGTCCCGTAGCCTTGGAACTAAGCCCCCTGCCTCTTATTCCTTCATCCACTATTTACAGAGCATTTTCCATCTTCTCCATCTTCCATCCTCCACCCACTCATCTCTTCTAAGAGGAGATTGACGACCTCCTCTTCTCCAACCTTTCACGTAGTGTATTTACTATTTTTTTCTCAACTTGAGTGTATCCTTGAAGGAGAGACTCTCGGCGCCGGCTGCTTCCTCCTCTGTTCCTTGGTGTAATTGCGGATTTACGCCCCAAAATCTCACTGCAAGGTTGAAAGGAAGGCCTGCTAGGTTGACAACCTGATGGACCGAAAGTAAAGACAAAGAGAAGTTCCCAACCTAAGCAAGTTTCGAAGGGAGGAATTACAGTGAAGCATTAGGTGTTCTTTCCATATTTATTTTCTTTATTTTACTTAACATTTTTACAACTACACTCAAATCTACAACCACACACTTTATCAACTTATTTACAATAATTAGACTATGTTTTTATATTTACTGTAATGTTGAATGTTGCATTCTTACTTTTACAAGTTGTTTGTATTGTATTGTGTTTCTTGCATTGTATTGTGTGTTGTATTTTGAAATATATAAAAAGACCAAAAATATAAGCATTCAACTCTTAGAAGTTTCAGCCAATTTGAATTGTGCTATTTTTACATCTGAAACTCACAATTATCTCACAACCCTCGAGTAAGTTCGAGGGTAGAGATGTTTACCCACGAGCTACCTCGAGGGTTAAGTGCTTCGTGTGTGTAGAATGTTAAATTTTATGCAAACTGAAATGTACAATGTTAAAGGTTAAGAAGAATTAAATATTTGGAAGTAAAATCCTCTAGAAAGTGTAACACAATCGGTATTTAAAGACCATCCTAGCGATTAATTGGAACAAGGCAACCGTGACATTGCTTATAAGATATTTAGTCAATTGTTTCACTTAATTGAAGTCACCAATTCAGTTAAACAGCAAGCAAAAACTAATCCCTGTGGACAAACCCATACTTGCACACTAATTACATCTGAACCTGTGTACTTGCGGTGAATTAAAATATTTTGCACACACAATTTATATAAGAAAAGAATTACAAGTTAGTGGTGAAACAAGTTTTTAGCGCTATTGTCAGGGGCTAAATTTTCTTGCAATTGGTGTTGCTTTTTGCTATTTTGGTATTAGCTAGGGCTGTAATATGATTTATGTGCATTACTGATGTTAAATTCTATTTCAAAGTCTTATTGTTATTCCAAAGTACAGTATTGTATTTAAATTCTGAATTACATAATGGACTCATATAACTCATATAAGGGTGATTTTAGGATTGTTCCAAGGACTAGTTATGAGGATTATAATTATTCTAATTATGTTAGAAGAGATTATTTACCTATGGAGTTTAATGACTTACTGATTTAGGAGTTTATAATTATTCTAATTATGTTAAATCTCAAAATAATTATAACTAGAATGACAATTCTAATTTGTGGGACTGTAATGGCAATTCAGGAATACAGAATTATTATTCAAAGTATAATCATATGAACGAAAATCAAAATTACCAATCAAATATATCACTACAAATCTAGCAATTAATGGATAAACTAGATGAAACAATACAAAATACTGGAGAGTATAACAGACTGAATGAATTACAAAATGAAAAGTATTCAAATTGGTCAATCTTATAAGATGATTAGAGTGTTCAAAGTACTAATACAGGTATATCAAGTCTTGGAGATAATTTACCAATTAATACTGGAATCGATCAGAATTATAGTAAGCAAAGAATATCACAAGAATTTGAAAAATTGCTGAATAGATATGATGAATCAATACAGAAAATGAAAGATAGTGAAATGTTTAATGAATATGAAAACAATGATTTTAATTGGGTGAACTCAAATGGAAATCAGAATTATCTAAAGGTGAATTCATTAGAAAATATTTCATATACAGAGAAGAATATACAACCATTTGAGGTAATGGAAGAAAATCAATATAATGAGCTAACTGCATTTAATCATATGGAGAAGTTAGACAAAATTCAAAGATCCATTGACTTATTTATAGAGAACTCTAATTTATCTAAACAAGATTAAAGTTTCCAGCAGGAACCTATAGATACTTGTGCAACATTCACACCAAATTAGTTCTATAGAACTATAGAAGTTGAAAATGTTAAGGAAAAGATCAAATCTTTGAAGGGTATGAATTACTTGATTATTTGGTAAGGAACTGTTTTGTTGGACCATCTAAGGTTATGACAACCTTATTTCCAAAAATATAGAAGAGTCATCTGAGGTTATTTTATAAGCAGTTCTATATGCCCAAAAAGAATCATCTAGCTTATCTGACCAGTCTTTCCTAATGGTGTTTACTACTTTTTCTAAAATTCCTTTAATTTGCTTGTTAGCACTTTCAACTTGTCCACTAGTTTGCGGATGGTGAGGGGTAGCTAACTTATGCAACACTCCATATCTTTCAATAATTTCTCAAAATTTTTGTTACAAAGGTGAGTTCCCCTATCACTGATAATTGCTCTTGGAACACCAAATCAAGACATTATATTAGATCTCAAAAATTTCATTACTATTATAGAATCATTAGTTTTAGTAGGGATTACCTCTATCCATTTAGTTACATATTCTACTGTCAAGAGGGAAGGAGGGACTACTGACAGTCCTCTTATTCCATGCCAATTTGAGGGAAATTTGGCACTACTAGAAATTACTACTGAGCATAGAGATGATCCATGTGGAGTGGAAATATTGTTGATACAAAAGAGACTCCACAAATTTTGAACAGAGAAATAGTGGTTTATTCCCCAACCACTAAACAAGATGCTAGAGCTTCAACACCATTGTCCTCTCAATTCACAGATCTAGCCCAATAGGAAGAGATTAATTTAGTATTTTTCAGAAATCAAGAGGCTATTGATCACTTCCAGCAAATCAAGGGTTATGATGTGTTATTCAATAGGCCAGTAGATTTCAATTTCATGGATGAAATCAAAGAACTGCTAGATTTCCAAGGACTGTTGAGAATTATCCCAACGTCAAGTAACAATTTAAGAGTTGAAAATTTAGTACATGCCTTTTATGCCAATTTACATTTAGAGGATGGTGTGCATATTAGTAATGTTACAAAGGTAGATATATATTTGACACCTAAATTTGTATATGAAATCCTAGGGTTAAGAAATTCCATGATAATTAGTTGTAATCTTCTTTTTCTTTTGTATGTAATTCAAACATTTGGAGAGAATAACTCTCCCTTGATATAAACAGTATGATGTTTAATGCAAGTGTTTTAAGTTTTTAATTTGTATATGTTCTATGGTTAGTTTTAAAAACTTTTTTTTCATTCAACAGTTCAATGAAGGAATATCCATAAAACTTGTTCAAATTAAACAATTATAGTGAAATCAATTTTATGAACACATTTTGTTACACTCATGCATGTTCTGTGATTTTCTTTAACATTTTTCATTCATTCAGCAATCCACTAAATTGTATTTCTCCTTAAAAATCCTTCTCTTAATCATTCGAATTATGAAATAACCCTTAATCATACTCAGACGATTAATATCATTTAGTTTTAGTAAATCCTACACTTAAAAATAACATTTTTCATCAACCAGAACCTTAACTGACTCACAGTGTGATAATCCACGAGGCTGATCCATGGGTAAACTAGGAAACCTGTGAACTAACTTCGTGGTTTAACTCTAAAACTTCTTCTTCTTTTTTTTCTTTTCGACTCGCCTCACAGTTTAACATTGTATTGACACATTAAGTCTTAAGTATATATACTATATAAGTCTAAATGTTTTTCTTTTCTTTTTCTTATATATATACACACTTATTAGTTTTGTTCATGTTTGTATTTTTATATGTTTTTGTATTTAATATGTATATTTATTTATTTTTATTTTTATTTTATTTTTTATTTATTTTGGTATTCTTTTAGTCTTCTTCTAAGTTAACAACCTCCACCTCTTTCCTATCAAAATATTTTAGAAAATGTTTTAATATTTGACCATTAATTTTAAAATTTTCATGGCTTTGAGGAACCTCCAAATCTACTGCTACGTATGGATAAACATGTTTAACAACAAATGGATCAGTCCATCTGGATTTCAATTTTCCTGAGAAAGAGTGTAGTCTTGAATTATATAATAAAACTTCTTGTCCTTTTGCAAATATTCTATGTAAAATTCTTTTGTCATGCCATGCTTTCATCCTTTCTTTAGCTATTTTTGAACTTTCATAGGCTATATTTCTTAATTCTTTTAACTCCACTAATTGTACTTGTCTATTACTGTCTGTTATTTTTATAGTTAAATCCAATTGCTTAAGTGCCCATAATGCTTTATGTTCTAACTCCACAGGTAAATGGCAAGTCTTTCCATACACTAATTTATATGGAGTTGTTCCTAATATTGTTTTATAAGCAATTCTATATGCCCAAAAAGAATCATCTAGCTTATCTGACTAGTCTTTCCTAGTGGTGTTTACTACTTTTTCTAAAATTCCTTTAATTTGCTTGTTAGTACTTTCAACTTGTCCACTAGTTTGTGGATGTTAAGGGGTAGCTAACTTATGCAACACTCCATATCTTTCAATAATTTCTCAAAGTTTTTGTTACAAAAATGAGTTCCCATATCACTAATAATTGCTCTTCGAACACCAAATCGGGACATTATATTAGATCTCAAAAATTTCATTACTATTATAGAATCATTGGTTTTAGTAGGGATTACCTCTATCTATTTGGTTATGTGTTCTATTGCCAAGAGGATATAAACAAAACTATTTGAATTTGGAAAAGGTCCCATGAAATCTATACCTCATACTTCAAAAACTTCTACTTCTTGGATCGAGTTTGAAGGCATCATATTCCTTTTTGCAATTCTACCTACTTTTTGGCATTGAACACATTTTTTACAGAATTCATAAGCATCTTTAAACAAAGTTGGCCAATATAGGCTACTATGAAGCACCTTTAAAGCTGTCTTTTTAGCTTTGAAATGTCCTCCAGTAGGTTGGTCATAACAAAATGACAACATTGGTCGAGTTTCTATTTTTGGGATACATCTCCTTACAATCTAATCAGGGCATTCCTTAAACAGGTAAGGGTCATCCCAAAAGAAGTATTTAACGCTCGATAAAAATATTTTCTTATCTAAACTAGACCAATCATGATGTACTAAACCTATAGCTAAATAATTAATTATATCAACATACCATAGATAGGAGTTTAGCATAAATAATTTCTCATCTGGAAATGTGTTATCTATTGGTAGATTAGAATGAAATGATGCATCCAACCTAGACATATGATCTACCACAGTGTTTTCACAACCTTTCTTATCTTTAGTTTCCAAAATTAAACTCTTGTAATAACAGAATCCATCTAATAAGCCTTGGTTTAGCATCCTTTTTAACTAAGTGCTTAAGTGTTGAATGATCAGTGTAAATGTTAGTGTGACTATCTATTAGATATGACCTAAATTTTTCTAAGGCAAATACTACTAAAAATTCTTTTTCAGTTTCATTTAATATCTTACTATCATAATAAATCACTCTTGGTAGCTTATCTAATTTCTAACCCAAAACTACACCTAAAGCATAGTTTGATGCATCACACATTAACTCAAAAGGTTGAGACCAATCAAGTGCATAAACTATTGATGAAATGGTCAAGGCTTCTTTTAGAAAGTCAAAAGCTTTCGTGCATTCCTCATTAAAATCAAATTTTACATCCTTAATTAATAACTAAGTTAAAGGTTGAGCAATTTTACTAAAGTTTTTAGTAAATCTTTATAAAAACCAGCATGTCCTAAAAATGCTCTTATATCTTTAACTATTCTGGGAATAGGTAAATTAGATATTAATTTCACTTTTGCTTTGTCAACTTTTATACCTTCAACAGAAATAATATGTCCCAAGACAATTCCTTGTTTAACTATAAAATGGCATTTTTCCAAATTCAATATTAACTTTTTCTGTTCACATCTCTCTAATACTTTTTCTAAATTACTTAAACATTTTTCAAATGAGTTTCCATATATCGAAAAATTATTCATAAACACTTCTAAAAATTCATCTATAAAGTCTGTGAAGATGCCTATCATACATCTTTGAAATGTAGCAGGTGCATTGCATAACCCAAAAGACATACAACTAAAGGCAAATGTTCCAAAAGGACATGTAAAAGTTTTTTTCTCTTGATCCTCAAGTGCAATTGGGATTTGATTATAACTTGAATAACCATCTAGGAAATAATAATACTCATGCCCTACTAGTTTCTCTAACATTTGATCAATAAAAGGTAATGAAAAATGATCTTTCCTAGTTGCTGCATTCAGTCTTCAGTAATCGATACAAACCCTCCAACCAGTTTAAACTCTAGTAAGAACTAATTCCTTATTATCATTTTCTACAACTGTTATCCCAAATTTCTTAGGTACTACCTGCACTGGGCTTACCCAAGAGCTATCAGATATAAGATAAATTATATCATTATCTAACCATTTCAGAATTTCTGTTTTAACAACCTCTTTAATATTTAGATTTAATCTTCTTTGTGATTGCCTAATAGGTTGAATTTCAGATTCCAGATTAATCCTATGTTGGCAAATAGTTGGACTTATACCCTTTATGTCTATCATCTGCCATCCTATTGCTTCTTTATGCTTTCCTAACACTTTTAAAAGATTTTCTAGTTATATTGATGTTAAATCAGAAGCAATAATGACGGTAAACTTTCATTCTTCTCTAGAAATGCATATTTTAAATTTTCTAGAAGTGGTTTCAGTTCAAGAATAGGATGTTCTAAAATTAAAGATTTGTTATCATTTTCAAACTTTTCTTTGTTTATGTCCATAATTTCAGTTTGCTCAAATATTTCCTCTTTCAATATTTCTTCAATTGGTATTACACATCTTTCAACATGAAGTAATTCTTCTACATCTAAATCCTCATCTATTTTAAAAGTTTTCATCAAATTAACTTTAAAATTTTTAAATTGGAGCTCCTCAAGATTTTTCTTGACTCCACTAAAAATATTCAGTTCTAACTTTTGATCACCTCAAGCTAATTCCATCCAACCATTTTTACAACTTATACAAGTATTGGCTGTAGCTAAAAATGGCCTTCCTAAAATAACTATAGCTTGATCTTGATTTATATTTAAAGTATTTGTTTCCATTATAGTAAAATCAACATGGTAGACAAATCTCATAACCCTTACTAAAATATCTTCCACTTTAGCTAATGGTATTCTTATGGATTTATCTACTAGCTGAATCACTATTCTAGTAGGTTTAATATTATCCAATTTTAACTTCTCATAAATAAAATTAGGCATGACATTAATTCTAGCTCCTAAGTTTATTAACACTGTATTGAAATAACAATCTCCTATATAACAAGAAATAACAAGAGTTCCTAGATCATTTAATTTTTCAGGTATAAGATTAATTAATAGAGAGCTTACCTCCTTGGCTAAAAATGTCTTTTTTAATATTTTCTTCCTTTTATTCTTGGTACAAAGAGTTTTAAGATATTTGGCATAAGAAGGAACTTGTCTAATAATTTCCAACAATGGTATATTGACTTTAACTTACTCAAATACTTTATTGATTTGTTCCAATTCTTGCTCCTTAGCATTTCTCATTCCATGGAAATGGAAAATGATTTTCATTTGTTAGCATATCTCCATTTTTAATATCTTTCTTAAAAGTTTTATCTTCAGATTCATTACTATTTTTGATTTCTATATTGTCCTCTAGTTCAGCATCAAGTTTATTTTCTGGATTAGATTCTACATTAATTTCCTCCTTGTTTGTAAGATTATCATTAATTTGTTCTTCCTTATCATCATTTTTAGGACTTTCATAAGTTACACCAGATCTTAACATAATGCTTACATCCTTTGGTTCTTCTTGTGAAATATTATCTAGTTCAAATAGATTAGAATTAGATGAATTCCTTATAAACGAATCAATCAATCTTTGAATTTCATTTAGTTTTTCCATATGATTAAATGCAATTAAATCATAGTACTGATTTTCTTCAGTTATCTCTAATGGTTGCATATTCTCCTTTGTAAATAACATATCTCCTAATGAGTTTACATCTTAATAGATTTGATTTTCATTTAACCAATTTAAATCATCACTATTTTCATACTCATTAAATATCTTACTGTCTTCTGTTTGTTGTATTGATTCATTAACTCTATTTAAAAGTTGTTCTATTTCCAATGATATTTTTCTTTTAAGATAGTTCTAATTAATTCCAGCAATCATTGACAAATCATCATTAAGATTTGTTAAACTTGTATTAATTCCTTGAACATTCTGATCCCCTTTTAAGATTGACCAGTTTAAATAATCATCATTTTCAAATTCATTCAATCTGTTACTATCTTCAAATGTTTGTATTGATTCATCTATTTTATTCGTTAATTGTTGTATTTGTAATGATATGTTTAATTGACAATATAGATTTTCATTCATGTAATTATATTTTGAATAATGATTTTGCATTCCTGAATTGTCATTACAATCTCATACATTAGAATTGTCATTCCAGTTATAATTATCTTGAGAATTAGCATTAAGTCCTTCTAAATCATGTTGTGAAGAGTAATCATTAAATTTCATAGGTGAATAATCTCCTCTAACATAATTAGAATAATTATAATTCTCATAACTAGTCCCTAGAACAAAACTACAATCACCCCAATATGAGTTATATGAGTCTATTATGAAATTTAGAATTTCAATCAAAAATACTTCTCTACTCTGGAATAGCAATAAGACTTTGAAATAAAATTTAATAATAGTAAATGCAAATAAATTATATTGCAGTCCTAACTAATCCCAAAATAGCAAAAAGTAGCACCAATTGCAAGAAATTGGTATTCCTAGCAACGGTGCCAAAAACTTATTCGGAACACTACTTGTGATTAAATTTTTGTAATAATGTATTTGAAATATTTTAATTTCACCTCAAGTGCATAGGTTTAGATGTAATTAGTGTGCAAGTATGGGTTTATCCACAAGTATCGATTTTGATTGATGCTTAGCTAAACTGGTGTGTTCAATTAATGGAACAAGTAGTTAAATTTCTTTTTAAGCAATGTCACAGTTGCTCTATTCCAAATAATCGCTAGGATGCTTTTTAATCACTTTTTATATTTGTACTTTCCAGAGAATTTTCATTAACTTTAATTTCTTCTTCACTTAGAATATTTGGATTAAAAGATAATCTTTTAATACGTGATTCGAATTTTGCATTGAAAGACCCTACCAATTGAGTTTTACTTTCAAATATTTAATTCTTTTTAATTTTTAAACATTCTATATTTCAGTTTGCATGTATTTAAGTATATTACACTAAAAATGCACTAAACCCACGAGCTAGCTCATGGGTAAACATCTTTACCTGTGAACTATCTCGTGGTGAAGGCTAAAAAAGTGAGTTTCAGATGTTTAAATAGTACGATTCGAAATTACTGAAACTTCTAATAGTTGTTCGCTTATATTTTTGTTCTTTTTTTATCTTAAAATATGACAAACAACACAAAACATAAAACAAAACACATTCAACATTACATTAAGCATGATATCATTCTCTCAATATTGAAACAGATTTGATAAAATAGGTGATTGTAAAAATAAATAAAAAGGAAAAGGAAAAGGAAAAGGAAAGAACACCTAATGCTCCATTGCAATTTTCACCCTTTGAAACTTGCTCAAGCTAAGAACTCTTTGTCTTTACTTCAATCCACTAGGTCATCAATCTGGCAAACCTTCCTTTCGACCTTGAAATGAGATTTTGGGCATCACTCCACAATTACACCAAGGAATAAAGGAGGAAGTAGCCGATGCCAAGAGTCTTTTCGTCAAGGATACACTCAAGTGGAGAAAAGAACAAATACATCAAGGAATTGGTTGGAGAAGAGGAGGTTGTCAATCTCCTCTCGAAAGAAGTGAGTGGGTGGAAGATGGAGAATGTCCTATGAAAGATGCTCAGAGGAAGATGGAGGGGGGGGTTTCATGGGTTTGGGACTGCTTTATAGGTCGAGGGAGTGGCAGTTCACTAGCTAGCAATTAGCAAGGACATGATGCACATCTAGACGTGTGAGATCATTCCATACAAGCCCACTTCTTTGCCTTGTCCGTTCACATTCTCCATAATCAAGCATCAGCTAAATTAAAATTCCCAGTTCTACTCTTATACAAATTTCCCTATAATTGCTCATCGAATTTCCCTGCAAATGCTCATTAAGGAATACCTTTCGTGAAGCATATCATATTACAGGAAAAATAATTCATCATATTTAATCATTCATTATAATTGTAATTGCTATTACATCAATGAAATTCATCATACCAAATAAGCAGTACACAAGTCTGTGATTTACCCAATTAACCCATAGAGTAAGGTCATGGTTTAAGGGCTTTACCTACGGACTCTACAACTTAGACATAAATTGTGATTTTTTTTTTTTGAATTAATCAATTTACCAGCAACCTAAACATTCGATTATCAATCAATCATTCCCTTTCTAGTAAGTAATCACCACAAATGTAATTTACAACTTGAAACTTAATTCATGCATCATTAAAGTGAATAAACATGCATAATGTTCAAAAGCATAGTTAACATTGCAATCATCATTACTCAATGCAAAATGCAATTAAAACTCATTAAAACACATGAATTAATGTCCATAAAATCCATACTTTTGAGTCTAAACAAGAACCCACTCATTAAAAATCCCCTCAGCCATCGTCATTGCACATCGTCTTTGCTCTCAAACGACTGCCTTCTCATGGTTTTTCCCACCTCTCCAGTCTTTTGAAACTGGGTCTATGAATCCTTGCACTCGGAAGGAGAGGCGACATGTCAAGCAGAATCCTCCCCCGTACCTAGGTTCTGATGGGCCGACTAGTAGTCTTACCAGATGCTCTACTCTTTAGCTAGCGATCCTTAGCGGTAGCTATCGTGAAGAGCAATGTCATCTTGGTGGTCTTTGAGTGAAGACCAACAGTCTCACACCCTAGGTAGGCAAACGCAACCAACCAGTCGCATTATCATCTGGAACCCTCT
Source organism: Amphibolis antarctica (assembly GCA_024699675.1). Classification (NCBI taxonomy): domain Eukaryota; kingdom Viridiplantae; phylum Streptophyta; class Magnoliopsida; order Alismatales; family Cymodoceaceae; genus Amphibolis; species Amphibolis antarctica. Next base: position 23,064 of record JAMKPZ010000017.1, read on the forward strand.
CCGACTTCTGCCTCCTGGCAAACTGGCAACCGATGTATTCACCCAGCCTTCCACTAGGTGACTACCGTGTCTTTTTATTTCATCTCTCCTCCTATTGGGTCTTGCGTGAGTCCTCACACTAGCGGCCTCATTTTATTTTCCTTGGAGGAGTAATGCTACCCGTCCTAATGCCTTGGTGAATCCTCCAAGATGAGGTCGTCGGTCAGAAAGAGGTTGGGACTACCTAGGTTGTCTGCGGGTGTCTAACACCTTCCCCAATAGTACCTTGAGTCTCTTATCCAGCTCTCTCATTTTCGCAGGCACCATTCATTTTCACGATACTTTGTGTTGCTATTTTATATTTCTGAGTTTTTATCCTTTTTGATGGTGGATGAATCCTTCCCCATCAAGTTTTCCTTGTTTTCTATGTGAAAACAAGGTGGCAACTCCATGTCATGAGTAATTCGCCTCACATGGCATTACACTTCACACAACCACTTCCTTTCTCTGTACCTTGGCCCATCCATCAGCCTTGTTGATAGAAGTTCATGGGTTTTCGAGTGATCACCGGATGAAAGAGAGAGTACAAAGGCTAAGTGACAATGAGAAAGGTATTGCCTCCCTTCTTAAATTGAGTAGCAAGGCCACTCCCATTCTTTCTAAACATGGGAAGGCATTCAGAAGCATTGAGCAGCACTTGGAGAGACTATCTGTTTCATCTGGAGGAAGGGATCATGGAGGTCTACCTAGTTCCACCATTCCAAACCCACGCAATGCCAATGTTCATGCAGTACAGGAAGAGGCTGGACCTTCTTCTCCAACTCCAAAACAAAATTAGTTAGCATTTGACTGTTGTAACTTAATGCTACATTTTAACTTTCTATTTTCTTTCCCTTTACTATTTAGCTGTGTTGCTGAACCAACTTCATTTTATTTTCCTTCTTATTTATCACTGCAATTTCAGTTATATGCCTATATGTGTTGTTCTTGTGTGCTGGAATGCATTTCAGTTATGATTTCATTACCCCATACTTTATTTTTGGACTTTCATGCCTATATATTGATAATACACTCATGCCTAGGTATGGGGGAGTTTCATCAATATCCTGTTATGTTGTTCCGTGAGTTTGTAATTCTCTTATCTTTTATTTTGTTGCATCCTCTTATACTTACATGTTTCTGTTTAAGTTAAATTTCTCCTGATTCACTTACATTGAGGACAATGTAACATTTAGGTATGGGGGTAGGCATATTGTTATTTATTTTCCAGTATTTTTATCAGCAATAAAGAAAAACAAACTACAACTCAATTAGATATAAGAAGAAAAACAAACTACAACCCAATTATAGACAAGAAGAAAAACAAACTATAACAAACTAACACTCCCCCTTAAAGTGGGGAGAAAGGATTTTTGAGCCCCAATTTACACATAAATTTTGTGAAAGAAGGAGAACTGAGAGGCTTAGTGAGAATATCAGCTACCTGATGAATAGAACAAGTAAATTCAAATTGAATATCCCTAGCCAAATATTTTTCACGAATGAAATGGCAATCCAACTCAATGTGTTTCATCCATTCATGAAAGACTAGGTTCCGAGCTATTTGTAGAGTGGTTGTATTATCATAGAACAAATGGGTAGGAGTAAGCTACGGTTGTCCAAGTTCAGCAAATAAGGTGCATAACCATGTGACCTCACTAACTGTCATTGCCATTGCATGATATTCAGATTCAGCAGACGAGCTCACCACTATCTTCTGCTTCTTTGATTTCCAAGAAACAAGTGAACTACCAAAAGACACAATAACCAATCACTGATCACCTAGTTATCAAACAACGAGCCCAGTTTGCATCTATGAAAGCTTGCAATTGAGGAGTAGAAGCAAAAGCAAACCAAACACCTTTACCACTAGGTGTTCCTTTCAAATATTTCACAACTTGAACAAGGCCTATAAAATGGTTGTGAGAGGGAGCCTGCATAAATTGACTAAAATATTGAATGGAATATGAAATGTCTATCCATGTAATCGTTAAATAGATTAAACAACCAATGAGTCTTGGATAAATGGTAGGATCTAGTAGCAAGGGACTATGATCATTGAGTTGATATTTCTCTGCCATGGGAGCATTCATTGGATAGCACATTATAAGCCATGTATCATGCAATAAATCTCAAGTATATTTTTGCTGACACATAAAAATACCTGAGGCGACTAGAGAGATCTCAATCCTAAGAAGATACTTCAATATGCCAAGATCTTTAAGCTTGAACATTGAATTGAGCTGAAATTTTAACTCTTGTATGCTCACCTGATTATCACCAACCAAGACAATATCGTCCACATAAACCAACAAAACAAGAAACAATTCACTTGTATGCCAAATGAACAAGCTATAATTAGCTCGAGAATGAATAAACCCAAACTAATTAGAGCCTGCTAAAGTTTAAAATACCAGCTGTGAGAGGTTTGCTTTAACCCATACAATGACTTTTGTAGAGGGCAAACCTGCTCCCCCTATGCTAAAACTCCTAATGGAACTTTCATAAAAATCTCTTCTGTCAAGTCTCCATGTAAAAAGGCATTGTTTATGTCCAATTGATGGAGTTCCCAACCAATGACAGCTGCAACAACCAACAAGCACCACATAGTAACGAGCTTTGCGATAGGAGCAAAAGTCTCATTATAGTCAAGTCCCTCTTTCTATGTAAAACCCTTGGCTACCAACCTCGCCTTGTATCTCTCTATGCTACCATTAAAACGAAGCTTGATTTTATATACCCATTTGCAACCAATGGGCTTTTTTTCTTTGGGTAGTTCAACTAATTCCCAGATCCCATTATCAGCAAGAGCCTGTAGTTCCAAGTCCATCACCTGATGCCACTTTGGATCAGCATTAGCCTCATCAAAGCTCTATGGTTCATGAGAATTACAAAGTGTAGAAAAATAAGAAAAATGATTAGATGAGGACCATTGAAAATTCACATAATTTGCAATAGGATAATCCATAATAGAAGTAGCCATAGAACAAATATAATCCTTCAGAAAATTAGGGGGACACACTGACCTTTTGGACCTCCTGAGTGAACTATCACTAACAAGAGGCCCTTCATTATGAAGAACGTGAGAAATTTCGATACTCTCAATAGCATCCATCTCCTCAACTTGATCTTGTGCCCTATCACACACAAGGTTTTCATTATTATCATGACATAAAGGAAATGAATTTGGATCCTCTAAAAACATCTCTACTAACAAAATTAGTTTTCCTATCAAGTTCTTGAAGCTTATACCCTTTCCTGCCATAAGGGTAGCCCAAAAAGATGCAACGATGTGCTCTTTTATAAAATTTGTGTTTAACTAAACAATTTAAAGCAAAAGCTAAACAGCCAAATACTTTCATATGATCAAGATCAGGAACTTTACCATACAGCACCTCAAAAGGGGATTTTCCTCCAAGCACCTTAGTTGGTAAATGATTAATGATATAAGTTACCATCAAGATACAATCCCCCCAAAATTTTAGTGGTATGTTGGATTGAAAACGTAGTGCTTTGGTGACTTCAAGAAGGTGTTTGCGCTTCCCTTCCACTACTCCACTCTACTGTGGAGTATGAACACATGAGAGCTGTTGACGAATTCCTTTATCTCTCAACAAATTTGTAAACCCTTTAGACAGAAATTTAGATCTATTGTCACTACGTACAACTTTAATCAATTGACCCTGCCTAATTTTCAATAAGCTTGATAAAATCTCTAAAGATATAAAAAACTTCACTTTTATGATGCATGAGATAAGTCCATGTGCATCTAGAGTGGTCATCAACAATTGTAAGAAAGAAACGAAAATGTGATATGTTATCAACATTGAAAGGCCCCCAAATATCGCAATGCACAACATCAAACACTATATCAACTTTATTATGACTTTTAGTAAAGGGTAAATGTTTAAATTTTGCCAGAGGATAGATATTACAAGCATCAAGACTTTCACTACCATTGACATTCAATTTTTGTAAAACTATTTTATTATTACAGTGGCCTAATCTCCTGTGCCAAGTTTCCAAAGAAATAGCAGCCATGACTCATGCTTGACGTTTACTAGTAACAATTATGTAGAGGCCACCAATTTGCTTCCCCACTCCAATCACCTTATTCTTCCATAGGTCCTGAATTAAGCAAATCTAAGTAAAGAACTTGAAAAAACAATTTCTTTCATCAATGAAACGACTAACAGATAGAAGGTTAAAAGTAAATGATGGCACATGCAAAATGTTAGTCAACTGGATATCTATTGTAACAAAAACAGTTCCAATGGAATGATTACAAGCAAAATATTCATTGGGCAACTAAACAGACTGAGGCTTCAATAAATGCCTAGCATTTTGTAACTGTAACAGATCACTACACATGTGATCCATGGCTCCCATATCAATAATCTATATGCTCTTCCCAATGCTTGAAAATTTAGTAGATAAACTAATAGTAGTATTAAGAAGCTTTCTAGATTGTAAACATGATAGAATACTTGCCATGTTCTCACATTGATCAGTGACAGTACTTTTGTTCAATAGACTCATAAGTTGATGAAACTGATCTTGAGTAATAAAAGATGAGTTGTTGTCAATTAAACTACTTGCACTGATTTTATCACTATCGCATACAACATTATTAGCATTCAACATCTTCCCAATTTTTTTATTATTAAAAAACTACTTCCCTAGATGAACTTTATGAAGCTTGTGTCCTTTCGGAAATCCAACTAGCCAATAACACCTATCAACCGTATATCCATTAGCCTCACAATGTGTACAATAAAATTTCTTAAAATTTTTAGATTTACCCTATTTGTTCTTATTGCTTTGATAATTCTATTTGACTTGCTATACAGATTTAGCAACTACCATAGCTACGTTTTCAATTTTGGATTCAAGCACCCCGCTATTGTTGTTCCTGCAACACAAGGTTGTAAACTCTAGCAAAATCAAGCAACAGTTTATATAACAATATTTGACTTCGAATATGACTATAAGATTCATTCAATCCTAATAGAAATTGCATTATTTTCTATTCTTCATCTCTCTCTAGTAGAACAAATATCACATTACACTTCTAATTTTTTAAGACTCCACAGTTGTAGGTAGGTATAGGCTGATATAAAAGAAGTTCATCCCAAAGAGTTTTCAGCCTATTGAAATAAGCAATGACAGATAACTGACCTTGTGTAGTACTACAAAGAGATCTATGAATTTGAAACACCCTGGGGGCATTACTCTGGGAAAATCATTTCTCAAGATCTTCCCAAATCTCCACAGTGCCATCCATGTAGCTAATGCTATCAGCAATTTCTTGTTCAACCAAACTAATTATCCATGAGGTTATCATATCGTTTATTCACCCCCATTTATGATGCTTCTTCGAATCTTCTTCAATAGCTGGTTGAGGAATGGATTCATCAATAATTCCAAGTTTATTCTTGAAATTCAACACCTTCTTCATCATGCAACTCCAAACAACATAATTCTCTCCATTAAGACATTTTGTAACAAGACTACTTCCCAAATAATCAGAATTATGAATGTAATATAGATCTTCACAGTCATCTTCATTATTAACGATTTTCTTGTAACTATCCATAATCGTAGCAAGAAGAAAAACAAGAACTAGAGAGAAAACAAAGAACAACAACAATAGAAAAGAAAGGAAGCAAAATCACCTGATTAGATCGATGTGAAACATGACCTCCTGCTTTGATACCATGATGAAATGTTGATCATAACAATAATCAACTGGTGTGACATTGTTGCGTTAGGATCGATCACAGCTACTAGAGGGGGGTGAATAGTGATTTTTCAAGTTTTATCAAATTTTCATACAAATTTTAAACTAAAATCCAAATTAAACAAAATATGAACTATAAAAATGATGCGAGAGTGAAATAAATAATTTGAAATAAAATTAAGTACGAATTTTGAAATAAAATAATGTGCAAATAGTTAATTTGTTGAGGAAATAATAATGAGAATGCGGAAATAAAAGCACATAGAGAATTTTTAGATGGTTCACTAACTAGTTACGTCTACCCCCAAGTTTAAGAAGCTTGAGCCTAATTTAATTACTATTAAAATTATTACAAATCAAGTGTTTAAAGGTCAAACACCTAACCAACTACAACAAGGGTTTGTGGTCGCACCCTCCAACCAACCAAGGATTTAAGTTGAATCCTCCAACCAACTAAGGATTTAGGTTGAATCCTTCAACTAACAAGGATTTAAGGTTAAATCCTCTAACCAACCAAGGATTTAGGTCAAATCCTTCAACCAACAAGGATTTAAGGTTGAATCCTCCAACCAACCAAGGATTTAAGGTCGAATCCTCCAACCAACCAAGGATTTAAGGTCGAATCCTTCAACTAACAAGAGTTTGAGGTTGAACTCTTCAACCGACAAGAATTTAAAATCAAACTTTTCAACCGACAAGAGTTTAATGTCAAACTCTTCAACCAAAAAAAGTTTAAGGTTGAACTCTTCAACCCACCACTCCAAAAGGAGTACCCACGTGTGTTTAGGTCGAACACTACACGTCAAACCAACCAATGAAAAACAAGACCAATCCCTTACAAAGCAATCAAAATGAGTTTACCTCGAAAGAGCGAAGAATTCAAATTTTAAGTTTTTGCACCTTCAAGATCTCCTCCTACTGAAGCATGAAAATTTGTCGAACTGAGTCTAAGATGTGAGCACTAAAGCCGTGAGAAGGAGAGTAAAAAATCGTGAGTAAATGGTGTGTAAAAATGATAAATTAGACTCCTATTTATAGATTCAAAATTAAGCTAACAAGCAGTCCAAAATTGTCATAACGAATTTTAAAATCGTTATAACATTTTTTACAATGTTCGCTATATTTAAATGATTCATTGTACTGTATCAAAAAATTTGTTATAACGTTTTCAAAATCATTATAACGATTTTCCTATGTGTCAAATCTTGAATTTTTCAAATATAATTTTAACTAAATATTTTCAAAACATTTACTAATTAGTGACAAATTCAAAATTCATTATAATGATTTTGTAAATTCGTTATAATGATTTTTTCTAATAGAATTATTTTTCAAAATGTTTCCTAAGTGTCAAACAAAATCAAAAATCGTTATAACACTTTTTTTTCAAAACGTTAAACTAATTTTCTAAGAATCTTGAGTCATGTGACTTGTCACGTGAATAGTAAATCATTATAATGAATGTTAAAATTCGTTATAACATTTTTGGTTTGTATCGGTTTTAATAGGTGTGGACTTAGGATTTAAATGAGTGACCTATACTAGTGTCCAAACTTTTCTAAGTAAATGTATGTGCTCGTGGCTTGTCTTCATTGGCTTCATCATCTTCATCTCTAATTCTTTAAATTTCTTTGACTTTCTACCTTCGTATAATTTCTTCACTCCTTCTTTATGACTTTAGAACTTTGTATTTTGGACTTGATTTCTTCATATCTTCATTTGTTCCATGCCAAGTTGTTTGACATCATTAAGACCTATAAAAGGTCAGTTCTCAACATGTTGTACCTACAGCAAAAGCAAAAGAGTGGAGCAATGGCAACACAACAGAAGAAAATTCTCACTACAAAACAAGAAGTAAGAATGCCGAAGTAGAAAAACAGAGAAAGCTAAATAAATGCCTTCCCAATCTTATACACCAGGTGGAAGGCTACCTACTTGCAAAAGAAAATTCTCACTACAAAGCAAGAAGCAAGAATGCCGAAGCAGAAAAACAGAGAAAGCTAAATAAATGCCTTCCCAATCTTATGCACTAGGTGGAAGGCTACCTACTTGCAAATATTTGTGCATATTTATACAAGATGAGGGGCGATTCCGAATAAACGATGGAATTGAAACCGTATAACGAAAAAACAAACTACAACCCAATTACAACAAACTAACAAGTTCCTCCACAATTACAAACAAATTAAAAAGGGGAAAGAGGGTCTCCTTGTTGTAATCCCTTGCTAGAACTAGAAAATCTTGAAGAGGCCCCAAATATAATCATTGAAAAATGGTTTCCACTAATGCATTTCAGTACTAAATTGACAAACTCCTAGCTTGCTTAACCCAAATTTATACATAACAACTACAATAGCCTCTCATTCCACTCGATCATAAGCCTTTTCCATGTCAACATTCAAAATAACATTTCCACCACAAAATTGAACATCTATTATTTGCATCAGATCAAGCACCGTGCCACTGCTATATTATCAAATATACTCCCCCCTTTTACAAAAGTTCCTGGAGTATTCGAAATTATTTTTGGCATGATCTTTCTCAGCCTATTAGCAAGTATTTTAGCAATGCATTTATACAAGGTTGTACATAGGCCAATTGGTCTAAAATCCCTAAAGTACTCCAAATTATCTTTCTTAGGAAGAAGTGAAATAAATGCTGCAATCTGAGCTCTATTCAATTCACCTCTAGAGAAAAATTTGTGTAGCCAGAATCACATCATCTCCCATGTATGCCAACAAATTTGAAAAAAAACGTGCAGAAAATCCATCTGGGCCTAGAGCTTTATCTTTATTCATTGAAAATATTACCTCTTTAATCTCATCCGTGTTTGGAATCATACACAAAACTTCATTGTCTGCCATCGTGATCATGGTAGGTATATTATCATGATCATGTTAGGTATATTATCATGATCATGTAAGTCTATCATATTTATATTAGGTACATATGATTTAGAAGCATGTAGATCTTTCCTCCTATCTTTCTATAGAAAATACGTTAGATTTTGCTTGATTAGGCTCTTTGTGTTTAATTATCACTCAATTTTGATTTTCAATTTCTCAAAATTGGGAATCCAGAAATGGATTCCAAATAATTTTCCTTCTCCTAAGTTTGCATTAGCCTAATTTACATTAGGTTTAGTATATCATACATACTGGTAATCTAGGATTGCATACATATTTATGACTATTTGCATCTTAATTAGGGATGCATTTAACAACTTAAAACCTAATGAGCTAAATAATATTAAAAACTAAAGCCTTAATTATGTAATCATAATTGAGGAAAAGATTTATAAAAGTTAGATATAATAACAAAATTTGCAGCATTACAACTTAAAAATCAAAACTGGATAGTAAAAAATTTAATCGACATTATCCTCGTTTGACTCATCTCCTTCTATACAACGTACATCTTGCGTTCACATGATGCTTAAATTCATATTATTATGCATATAACATTTATATTTATTATTACGACATTCATATACATTATTATTCTTTACAATATGGCAATCATTTTTATGTATATTTAAATTAATTATACAATTTATAACATTCATTTAAATTATAACACAATAAAATATTTATATTTAAATTTTTTATTTTTTAAAATAGAAAATTCTATTTAATCTGAAAAATAAATGACATATTTGTAATTATTAATGACATAATTCAGAATTAACTTATCCATAGAATTCATAAGAATTGAATTGAATTCAATTCTTATAAATAACTTATTTGTGTTGATGGAATTGAAGTTAATTCATTTTCATTGATACTACTTACTCTTCAATTTAAAATAAAAATGAATTCCAAGTTCAAGAGATATTAATCATCTAGAATTTAATTAGTTTGAATTTTCTCACTCGCTTCCATCTAACTGCTAGAATTTTTTATTCAGTTCTATTTTGAGAAGTATACAAATATTTCTACATTAAATTTATTTCTACCTAATTTAATTAAGCTTAAAAAATAAATTCTTAATAATTTATTTCTAACAAATTTTACATACACAAACACAACCTAACTTATAAAGATATAATTGAAAATCAAATTTAATAAATCAACAAACAAATTCAATTCTCACTGTCTAAAATTTTTATCCACAAACTTATTTTTAAGATTTGTAACTTATTGTACGCATAACTCACGTACAAAAAGGAAAAAAAGAATCTTTAAGGATTTATTTGTTTCTGCATTTTTCATTATATATTTTTAATTTTTTATTGTACGTAGTTTATTATAATATTTATTAAATAACTTTAAAATTTTATATAAAAAAATTATATTATAAATTATATAAATGTTTTTTAAAAAAATCTTTGTAATTCTTCTTCTTAAATAAACACATATATTACGAAAAACCAGATAAGCGTCAACCACCCCCAGTACAATATTCTCAAGAATGGCTGCAGATAGCCAGATACATCCATCTCATTAAGAGAGGCTACCAACCCCCACAGCAACCCCATGGCGTCGAACGGTACAGATCCCGCCGGCGACCGATGGAAGTTCTCCCCCAACGCCGACCTCGTCGGCGCCTCCAACATAAGCATCCGGGGCGTCCTCATGGCAATCATGTCCAGCATGCGCTCCGACGATCCAAGACCCACGATCCCTCTCGGCCACGGCGACCCTTCCATTTTCCC